>JAQIWA010001072.1:0-21512 GCA_034693305.1 Eueremaeus valkanovi
GTTTCTTAAGTCTAATCGATTTCCCCGATTTCAGGTCAATCTGTGTCTCAGAGATATCGGGTATTAGTTCGGGAATCTGTTCGACGGGTTTTGCGGGAATTTCTTTAGTCTCTACAATCTCGTCAGTAGTTATGGATTCCTCAATCTCTGTCACACTTTTTGGTTCTAACAGTCTTTCTTCTCCTTCTCTTATATCTGGTCTGTCTGTCAGTTCTTTCGGTTTGAATTTTATAACAATTTTTGAATCCTTAGTCAACTCCTCTGTCGGCTGTTTCTTAAGTCTAATCGATTTCCCCGATTTCAGGTCAATCTGTGTCTCAGAGATATCGGGTATTAGTTCGGGAATCTGTTCGACGGCTTTTGTGGGAACCAACTAAACCCTCGATTAGACCTTTTATCCCTATTTCCCTTCGCATATCTGTTTTTAACATTATTTCTCACTCTTTTCTAATACTTATATATTTTTAATTTATTCTATTATTTCTAATCTTTATTTACATTCCAATAGATTTCCTATTCTTTGTTTTGACCTGGACATTTTACTTCACGTCAATTCATTGATAATTTCATTTTCTTTTCATTATTTTTCTCTTAATATTTCTCTACTTTTAATGAAAATATTTCTTTCTTCCCTTTACCCAAAACCAGATTATGTTGAGTGTACTGGGTCTTTAAATATTAATAAATTCGATATAGTAATTGACTTGGGGTGGCCAGACTTGTTTGGGCCAGGGGAGGTCAGCCTAAATTTTGGTCAAAAGGGTTAGGATGAATCAAATTTATTCGGGCAAGAGTTCCCCCATTTTCGAGTTTTTCGCACAATTTTCGCTCCGACATAGGGGGAGGGGTACTCTGAACAAATTCCAGGAGGGGGTCGACCCCCTCTTCAACCCTTCTTTTGGCCAGGCCTGTTATTTGACTAAATAACCAAGTGTCAACTGTACTTTCATTAATTTATAAAATAGTATACAATTATTGTCTATGATTTGATGTTCAGGTTATATATCAAATGAACTTTTCTTTTCAATCCTTTAAACAATCGTTTGTTCAATAAGTCCTCTGAATATCATTTGTCGGCATTTAAACACAAAAATGCTCTCAAACCCAAAGGACAGACCATTTCATCACTTTCCCCACATTTTCATTTCATTTATCCCTTTTCTCTATTCTCACTCACCTTCGCATCCCTTTCCACTTTCTCTTCTTTGTCCTTCTGTTCCTTCACATCCAATACATGTCTGACTATCTTCATGTCTGCCATCGAAATGGCTTCACCTGCGGGTGACTTCGCTCTGACCCTGTACTCCCCCTCGTCCTCCTCATAGGTTTGCGGAACAAATAGTTTTGTTTTCTTCTCATCTGTTGTTATCTGAAAGTCTTCGGAATCTTTTAAAATCCTCTGATTGTGAAACCATTGAAGTCTCGGCAGAGGATATCCAATCACTTCTACGTCTATAACAAACGGTTCGCCGACTAGTGATTCAAAATTCCTCAACGGTTTCACAAAATCTGGTGCTTCGAAGAGCTCTGTTCCCGATATCACTTCAAACTCTTTGTTCACTAAAAATATTAATTTTCATTTAATAATTGAGTTCTGTTCCTCCCATTCCTCCCTTTCCATACCGTTGACACTTAAGTTTGATTTGGTTTCACACTTTCCGTATTTATTGTTTGCACTACACGTGAAGACTCCGATATCGTCTGCAAAGATCTTCTTTACAGTCAAACTCGTGATTCCCGTCTGTTCTTCGTATTCCATAATAAAATTCTTCGACTGTCTTATCAGTCGTTTGTTGTGAAACCATTTGATTTGTGGACTTGGATTCGCTCTTATAATGCACTCCAATGTAATCATTGAGCCCTCGAATACCGTCTGGTCTTCCAGTCCTTTGATAACTTTGGGCGATTCACCTGTTTTTGTCAACCATTATATTTGGAACCATATATTAATATATATTATTTCTATTTATTTGTAATTTATTCGCAATACTAGTATACAGTATTAATGAATAAAATTTTTGAATCATCCGAATCGTCTGAATCTAATGATTGAGTTCACTTTGAAAGCCTTAAGATTTGTCATAAGATAATACATTGTCAACCTGGTAATCCACAAGAATTATGATTAACTTATATTTGTTATATAACTTATATTATATTATATTTGAAATGAACTTGCTCTACTTCTATCATCAGCGCACCGACTCTTTGAGTTTACACGACTTAACAGTTGGCTAACTATTGATTGTTTGGTTTGAGTTTGTATTTGAAAGCTTTTAACTCAAAATATTCTGAAATTTGCATAAATTGCTTCATTTAATTATTTAATAAAAATGAAAAATATAAGTATTCTTGAGTATTGAGCCACGAGTACCCCAGAGGACTCCGGAGCACTTACTAGTTGGCACTTGTTCTGTACACTTATTGGACTTGAAGTGCGCACAATCAGAATAATGGCACGAATGCCAGAATCATCGGAACATAGGATTCAGTCTATGATTCAGTTCTAATGCTTTGACTTAAAGTGCAATTTCAATAAAGTTATAATAAGTTCAATCATTTGGTCTGAAATCTTATTATCGACAATCCATTGAATGAATTGAATTGAATGCAAACCAATTGAATGGAAAGCAGTGTTTCATACCTTTGACCGTAAGTGTAGTCGACGACGATTTAACGCCCGACCTATTGATTGCTCTGACGGTATACTTTCCGGCGTCATATGGCATAACATTTTTGATCTCAAGTCGGGCTAACTCTTTGGCTTTGGAAATGTTCACAAAACGTGAGGAACGGATCTTTCGGTTATTGCAAAACCAATAGATTTCTGGTTTAGGCCTTCCCTCGACTTTAGACTCAAATACAGCCATTTCTCCGCTCATTACTGAAGTGGGTTTGATTGGGAGCGCGAACTCTGGGGCCCTATCATGTTCTGGTCCCAGGTCATCTTCCTGTTCAATTACAGACTCATCACTGGACAACAGTTTCGCAGTTTCCGGACTCAATCCTGAAAAGTATACAATATTTTTGTTTTATTTATATTTAATTATATTTCTAACTAAAGAACTAAACATTCAATAAGTTTCTGATTCCCAATCAAAAGCACTTAAAGTCAAACAAATATTTTTTTTTTTATATAAATTAATGTCAAAAACAATAACATTCATTCATTGAAGCATTTATTCAAACTTTGCTTTTTCTGTACATTCCTATGATTTTTGCAAATAATAAAAATTAGAAATTCATAAGACTTTTGTAGTTTTAGTAAATTATTTTGTATTTTATCGAAATTTTTGATTTTTGTTTTGTTTTTTCTAACATTTATTTTATTTTGTTTAACAATTATATGAATCGATTATTTAGAGTCAGAATTAAATTTATAATAATTTCTTAATAATATCTGTGAATTCATATCAAATTATACACAAAGAAAACATTCAAGAATTTTAATAGAGTTCAAAGACTCGTGTTTTTGTAAAACAAATCAGTCCTGAGCTCCAGAATCTGGTCTAAAAATAGCGAAGGCCTGATTTGGTTGTGTAAAACATAAGTAAACTCTCTCTTTCAGACATATCAAGTGTTGGCTATAGAGAGAAGACTTTCTTAAAGAAAGAATTGTATTTGAGATTCAATTTTTTACAGCACTGTTAGGTTTTTCATAGATATTTTGAGAACACTATAAATATACTGAAAAGTCAATTGATTCGGAACCTTTCAAATCATTGGACAACTTATTAAATTTGAAAATTGATTGAAACAAAAAATCAAAGTTAATATATGTAACCATTTGTGTAAAAAATAAGTTCGAGAACAATAAAAGTGATTCTTTTGAGTCTTTATTTACATAACTTTAATTTTTTGTTCATATAATCATTGTTTTTGTAAATATAATAGAATTTGAATCTTTGGCACAAAAACTAATTCATTATTTGTTTTTATACGAAATCAAAGTTTAATCAAAAAACAAAACAAAAAAATCCGAAATAAATGTAAGAATGCGTGCAATGAATGGGAATATGAATAAAGACTATTAAAGCAATCATTTCATCAGTTGATTGGTTTTCATCTCTACTTCTGCTTACTTTCAACTGTGAGTCGCGCAGATGTCCCGGTCTGGCCGATCGGTGTCGATGCGATGCACTCGTAAATGCCTTCGTCCTCAGGGTAAGTTTGTCTGATGACAAGCGAACACGAGGCGCTGTCCTGAGACATCTGCAGACATGCGACAGACAGACGACCCGAACATTGTTAACAAATATTCTCTCAATTCCTGACCAATGATTGCTTTACCTGAAAGTCTCGCGACGGCTCTATAACATGTCCGTCGCGATACCACGTTATCTTAGGAGTGGGGGAACCTGACAGTGCTGTCACGAATCTGGCCGGGGAGCCTTCTATTACAGTCAAGTCGGCTAATGGTGTCAATTGTGGTGACGTTTCGATCTCTTCTGCAAAAGTAAATCAAAAATAGATGAATAAAATGCAGAGTAATATCGATTGCAGTCATGTCTTCAATGCTTACCAATGACTCTGAGTTTGGCAGAAGTGGACACTTTGGCTGCAATGCATTTATACATTCCCTCGTCTTCAGCGAACGCCTCAGATATTCTCAAAGTGTGGTACTGTCCGTCTTCGGTCATCCGGAAGTATCGGCTTTGCTTTATTTGCTCGCCTTCTCTCAGCCAAACCACTTCCAACCCTAACCCGGATTAGATATAAAATTATGAATCAATAATCCGACAAATATTCGATTCAATAAATTATAATCCCTTACCAGCCGTTCCACTGATTCGACACCTGAATACAGCGGACTGTCCTTCGGTGACGACCACATCTTTGAGCGGTTCAATCAGTTTGGGAACCATTTCCTCTTTGGACAGTTGTTTTGTCAGAAGCGGTTTCTCGATCAGGACCTGGCACGTACATCTGGCCTCTCCCGCCTTATTGATGGCCGCACATTCATACGTTCCCTCATCACTGGAGTTGGCGTCTATGACCAGCAGAGTGTACTGATCCTCATCCTCGTCCTCCACTGTCTTATGCTTTTTGTTTTGTGTAATTCTCTCTCCATTTCTCATCCAATAGACACTCAAAGGCTTGGATCCACTGATCTTAGCGTCCAATCGAATCAACTGTCCCTCTCGTGTGCACACACTCTGTATGGTCTTCACAAAACTGGGTGGAATCAGATCAGTGCCAGTCGTTTGGCGTTGTTCTGAACCAAACGAATATATTATATATTTATTTGAAACCAAATTAAACTAAATATTCTGTCCATACCTTCAACAATCAGATTGGCCGAGCATTTTGCAGATCCGCCTCTGTTTTCAGCCTTCACACTGAATATACCCGAGTCTTCCAAAAACACTTCTTTGATAACTAGTGTCGAACTGTTTTGAGTCGTTGTTATCTGAAAATTATTTCAAAGATTTTATTTTTGATATTTTTCAATAAACTCTTTTCAATAATATATCTGTTTTACAGTGAAATCTTCTGAGCTCTCAATCGGAAAGTTTTCTCTGAACCACGTGATCGTTGGAACGGGTAGTCCAGTGAAAGTGCATTCAAAGCGGGCCTCACTCTTCTCATATGTACGACTCGGTTGAATTTTTCGGGTGAAAATCGGAGGTTTTGTTTCGGGAACTTTACCAAACACTTTGATCTCTTTGGTAATCGTCTTGTGTTCGTGCCCTACAGTTTCAGTCTCTCTGATGTGTCGGGTTATCTCCGAGTCCTCTCTTTCCTCTTTCTGTATCTGTTTTTGTGTCTGAGAAACAACTTCTTTGCCGTGGATTACACTCTCCGGAGATATCGGACCTTCTCTTTGGGTCACTTCAGTCCTCTCTTTCAATACTTTCTGTTCAGTTACGGCTTTTTCTCTTTCGACTGTTTTTTCTTCCAAAGTTGGAGTCACTACAGACGGCTCTTCCACTTCTTGGGGTTTCTTTTGAGATCTTATGAATATTTTCTTAGGTTTGGCCTCCGCTTCCACATCAGGTCTGTCTTGAATACATGGAGTCATATCGGAGTCGACTGTTTGGTGGTCCACCACTTTATCTCTAATTTTTATTCTGTTTTGTTCGTCAACTTTCCCGGTATACCAAATGACTTCTTCAGTGCCTCCCGGGGTCACTCTTTCTTCGAACACTTTTTCGAGTTCAGAATTTTGTCTTTCGATCTGATATTTAGTGACATTTTCGTCATAATATGCTATTCATTCAAATATAGAAACAAATCAATTATGAGTTCATTTGAAAACTCATCGGAACTCACGTTTAGGCGAGTGTTTCAACACTGCTCTGTAGTCATCATTCCTGGGCTTTACATCAAAAGTGGTGCTACAATAGGCCTCTCCGACGCCATTCTTCGCATACACTTCTAGTATTCCCTTATCATATTGTCTGCACTTCGGAATCTCCAAGTGATACATCCCGTCATACCTGAGCTTATATCTGGAGCCGTGAGCTATAGTATTGCCATTAATACTCCAAAGGACCCTGGGCTTTGGAACTCCTATAAGACGACAACAGAATTTGGCACAGTCTCCTTCCAAGACAACTAATGGTTCAGGTTTTAGCACAAAATCGGGTGGAATTCGCTTTTGTTCTTCTTCTTCGGTTTCGACTCTATAGTGAAAAATAAATAAAAGTTTTATTTAAAAGGATTTCAAATAAATATTAGAAAAGAGGACTGACTTCTGCCACGAAGACTCCATTTCTATTATTTTATTGACCGCTGAAGACATCTCTGTTGCCAAATGAGATCTTGTAATAAGAGATGGTTTGGCCTTCACTTTAACCGTCGCTTTAGTCATGGCTTCACCGGTGGGTGATTTCGCCCGACACTCGTATTCTCCCGAATCCTAATTCAGAGCCAATTATTGGTTTCGATTCATTCGATTTTGTCTTAATCTTAAATAAAGTCTTCAAACCTCTGGATAGACAGAGAGGATGTCTAACGAAACAAAACCGAAGTCATGAATAGCTTTGTGTCGATGACCCGATCGTAATGGCTCTCCGTTGTGGAACCACTCGACCTGCAACTGGCCATCAGTTGTCGGCTCGAGTCGACACTCGAAATGAATATTATCTCCTTCTGTCAGCCGATCCAAAGATTTAATATCAGTTACAAATCTGGGGGCTTGTAGTGACACGTCTTCGCTCAGTCCCTCCTGAATCAGACAGTAATCAGAGTCTCTGAAGTATTGTGAGGACACTCCGGGCGGAAGCTGACTGTCCAGTACTATGTCTTTCTTGGCTGAAATCAATCGAATCAAATAGTAATAAATGTAATAACAATTATATTACTTGTGCCAACTCCATTACCTTTAATTTTGACAACGGCTTGAGTCGAATCGGATCCATACTTGTTTGTGGCCACACACTTATAAACCCCCGAATCGCGCGGAAAGAGCCAATCGATTTCGAGTACAACAAATCCAAAATCATTGACGGTATGAATGCGCGAGCCTTTCGATCAGATTATTACAGATTTCAAACATTTAACAAAAGTTCAATATTTTCAGTCTTACCCGTCACTAATGGCTTGTCATTTAAATACCACTCAACCCTCAGATCCGGATCTCCAAGTGGTTCAAGTCTGCACTCGAAATGTGCTGAATCGCCCTCTACTTTGTTCGGCAGATCTTTGATTTGAGTCATGAATTTCGGCTTTTCTGCTCTTTCAGTGTCTTCTCTGATCAGTTCAGGCATTTGATTCATCATATCTTCAATCCTTTGTACGCTTTCAGTGCCTGTTATATAATCTGCCGGTAGTTGTGATTCAAGAATAACAGTCTTTTGGCTCTTAACCAATAAATTACAGGAAATGGAGTCTTCGCCGAACTTATTGCTTGCTTTGCACACATAAAGCCCTGAATCCCGTGGATAGGCCTCAGCTATTTCGAGGACAACGTACCCGAAATCACTTATTGTTCTAAATCGTGAGCCAGTGGTCAGTGGCTTATCGTTGAGAAACCACTCGACTCTCATCGTCGGATCGCTTAATGGTATTAATCGAGACTCGAAGTGAACGAAATCGTTCTCTTTTATAGTAATGTCTCTGAGTTTGTTCAGGAATTTGGGTGATTGCCCCTCGGTCACTTCGGTCCAACTCTGGCTCACTTGTCGTTCGACTGTGTCCTCGAACTGACAGAGTCTCTGAATCGTCGTTTCCATCCCCGCCTGCAGTTGGCTCTGGAGAACGACTTTACTACTGGACTGACATTTTATATTACAAGTCATGACCGCTTCTCCACTCCTATTGGTAGCCCTAACAGAGTAGAGACCACTGTCCTCAGCATAGACTGGATTTATTTCTAAGACAACAAAACCGAAGTCAGAAATGGTTCGAATTCTGTTACTGGCCCTCAAGGGTTGACTGTTTTTCAGCCATTCTATGCTCAGGTTTGGGTCATCGTTGGGAGTGATTCTGGTCTCGATGTGTAGTCCATCGCCTTCTTTAAGATTAGTGACACTCTCTAGCGGTGCCTCAAATCGGGGCGAATCGTACACTACTTCTTCGCTGAATTCAATCTGTTTTATATTCAGTGACTCTTCGTATTCAATCAAACTCTCGATGCCTTTAGTCATGTCTTTCGGTAATTGCGATTCGAGAATCACTTTTGCTTTTGCTGTCGAAAAAAAATATTTTATAATTTTAGCTTAACTTCATTTTCTTTGCAATAATTTCTATAATTAATCCCTAAATATATTAAAATTTATTTAATTATTAATTCAATTCAAACCGTTTGTAAGCCATATCTGATCTATAGTTGCGATTGTACTCACGTTTGCACTTCATTGCAGTACTGGTCGTATCGGTTCCAAAACGATTGGTTGCTCTGCACTCATAGACTCCGCCGTCCTTTTCATCGCAATCTATGATATCGAGGACAACAATCCCGAAGTCATGGAATGTACGGAATCTATGACCCGAACGAAGAGGTTCTCCATTCAAATACCACTCGACTGTCATGTCTGGGTCGTTGACTGGAACTAATTGGGTTTCGAAGTGTGCGCTCTGGCCTTCGAGCAGATTATTCAGTTCTTTCATCGGACTCAAGAACTTAGGCGATTGGCCAGAGGTAGGGGTTGTCTGAGAAGGGGTCTGAATGTTCGCATATCCTTCTAAAGCATGTATTTGTTCCATACTTTGCGGAAGAAGTGTGTGTTTGACTACTTTAGTCGATGGACTGCACTGTAGTGTGAATCTGGTTGTGTCCGACCCGTGATTATTGGAAGCGACGCAAACATATTCACCCGAGTCCTCCGAATGAACGTACGATATATTCATGACTACATACCCGAAGTCACTCATTAACTTGATTCGAGAACTGGGCATAAGTGGCTGTCCGTTATGATACCACTCAACCCTTAGCGTCGGGTCTCCAACCGGTTCTAACCTACACTCCAAATGAGTGCTTTCCCCCTCTTTCAGACCTAAAATGCTTTGCATTTGAGTTGTGAAGTGAGGTCTTTCCCCTCTTTCCGATTCAATACATTCCAATTGCACTGATATCTGATCCGTTCCGCAGTCATTGGTGGCCACACAGGTATAAGTTCCCGAGTCTTCGATTCTGATGTTGAATATCTCTAATATAATAAAACCGAACGAATGAATGGTATGTATTCTATTGCTGGCCCGAAGGGGCTCTCCATTGAAGAACCATTCGATGGTCATTGAGCCGTCGCCTGTAGGCGTCAGACTGGCCTCTATATGAGCCGATTCGCCTTCACTTAAGTTTGTCATATGTTTGGAAACCAGTGTTATCTTCGGCGGAAGAAGTTCTTCAAAGTCTGACAGCTCTTCTTTGGATTTCACTTCTTCTAATTGTTTGATACTTTCGAGGCCTCTCTGTCCGTCTGGATGTAAGGTCTGGTCTAAAACACCTTTCTTTGCTATCACATCGATTTGGGTCGAAGTGAACGCTTCGCCCAATTCATTGACAGCTCTGAAAACAAACGTTATTTCGATTTAAATATTGTTAATGCGATTGAGGGTACAGTACATATGCGTTGGGATGGGTGCACATGCACTGACCACTGACCTGCACGTGTAGATTCCGGTATCTCTCGGCCAAAGGTCATGAATGTTCATAACTATGTAACCGAAATCATTAGAAGTGGCGAAACGAGAACCACAAGTGAGAGGCTGTCCATTGAAGAGCCATTCAATGGTGAGATTGGGGTCATTGGACGGCTCGACTCTGCACTCCAAATACAATCCTTCGCTTTCGTCGACTTTGAAGTTGGCTTTCAATGGTTTAACGAAATATGGTTTTGAAAATTCCTGTTTCCGATCGGGTATAGCAGTCATCTCAACAGTTTGCTCCAGTTGTCTAATACATTCCAATCCCTGTTCACCCGTTGGATGTAATGTTGTCGTATCGATCGGACCCTTTCCCTGCACTTTGAGAGATGCTGTCGAAATGGTCTCCCCTTTTGGATTGGATGCTTTGCACGTATAGATCCCGGAGTCTTCTGGATAGACGTGAGCGATGTCTACGGAAATATAGCCGAAGTCATGACTGACCGCATATCTGTTGCCGATAGGCATCGGTCGACCGTTTTGTAAGATTTCATATTTCATAGTCGGGTCTCGGGAGGGCTCGACTCTGCACTCGAAGTGCGCGCAATCGCCTTCTCTGAGCTCAATGTCATTCATATGGGTCACAAAGTAAGGCATTTCTGTTTCGTATTCTTCTGTTTCCGGTTTCGTTGGTCTGAAAGCTTCGAATTCTTGGATTCGTTGCCAACTTTCCGGATGTAGTGAACGTAAGTCTAGTGTTTCGGCCCCTAATTCAGCCATTCGTTTGAATATATTTGTTAACAAAAATAATAATTATTTTAAGTATTTTCCAAACCTTTGACTTTGATAGTACAGGTGGATATGGCTTCACCCGAATCATTCACAGCCCTTAAAAGTACAGACAATATAATTGTAATTAAAATATTTGAAATCAAAATTATATATTGTTTGCTATATTGGGAGCACATAATTGTGCGGCCCATACAGTACCTGCACGTATAGATTCCCGAATCCTCTGCTTTTATGTCTAAAATTTCGAGTGAAATGCAGCCGAAGTCGAAACGCGTTGTTATTCTTGAGCCCAAAACCAAGTATTGGCCGTTTTTATGCCACTCGACGATCAACTTTTCATCATTGGCCGGCTCTACCCGGGCCTCAATGTAGACATATTCGCCTTCTTTCAGATCGCCTACACTCGAAAGCTGGTGCACAAACACCGGTCGATCGAACCGCTCTTCTGGCGCCTGTTCTCGCTTTTGAACGTAACTCTCAAAGGCTTGAGTTTGTCTGTAAGCTTCCGGATGTTGGCATTGGGTGTCGATTACCGAAAGAGCTATCAAATAGTTATCCAATTATTCACTCATTTCAATTATCATTTATTATCTCCACTTTCTTTAGAAATGGTGATTATAAATTTGCCATGGTGACTTAGCTAGGAAATGGCTGAGAAAGGCTAGGAAAGAGCTGGAGAAGGCTAGGGAAGACTAGGTAAGGGCTGGACAAGGCTAGGAAATGGCTAGGGAAGACTAGGAAAGGTCTGGAGAAGGCTAGGAAATATTTGCAACAGATTCATATCAAACTTGAATATTTGAAAAAGATTTACCCGCTACTAATAAAGAGATTTGCAACAAATTCCTACAAAAGATTGTTTCAAAAAATATTTATTTGCTTTCAAAACTTTCAAAAAGTAACTTACTAACTTATATTAGTGACTACTTCTAGTTACTATACTATCACTACTAAAATAACACAATGCGCGTTACGCCAGCTCTAGACACGTAGCGGCGTACTAAGTATGCTCATCAATGTCTTCGTACTTACTGAACATTTATGTAAACAAACAGACAACAGACGCGTGAAATCCTTGACATGACATAAAATTAAAATATATTTCATAGTCTATAGAAAGTTCTCAGTCTATATATAGTTTAGTTTATTCCACACAATGAGTTACAATTTCATGAAAAAAGGTTGACTGGAAATGATCTGTAACTACATAATACTGTATACATTAGTCTAAGCCTGACTTTCTCTATACACAACGTCTAACGCTTGCCCCTTAAGGTTCATCTATTCTACCACCCAGATCCAAAAAAGACTACTATGTCTTCAAATCCTGTAGAAAGTGGTGATACCATAATACCGTTCAGCCTTGTTTTTCATACCTTTGACTCTCAATGGAGAAGAAGTTATCGCTTCTCCCGACCTATTGATGGCTTTAATCATATAAACCCCTGTTTTAGAAAAAAAATTTTAAATGATTCTGAATTTTACTCGATTTCTATTCAATGAGAACCTGAATCCTCGGGAACTGTCGACGCGATATCGAGGCTGACGTAACCGAAGTCATGAGAAGTAGCCATTCGTGAGCCGAGTAGTAGTTCTCTGCCATTCAAATACCAAATAAAATCTAACTCTGGATCGCCTACAGGTATGGCTCGACACTCAAAGTGCGCCGGCTGTCCTTCCACAAGTTCTGTCGGGCCCACCAGTGGTGTCGTGAACACAGGCTTATCGAACCAGTGTTCGGGCTCTTCGCGTGGTTTTCGCATTTTAGACCTTTCGAGTGCTTGTATTTGTTGCAGACCTTCCGGATGTTGGGACTCGATCTGAACGGCGGCTTTGGCTGCCATTGGATTGGAACCAATTGTTTGATTCAATAATTTCTGATATGAATTGTTTTGACTCACATTTCACTTTCATCGTAGCCGTAGTGACCGCTTCGCCCAATGAATTGGTCGCCCGAATCATATAAATGCCTGAAATAACAAATAAATGAGTAATATCGGGAATAATACCTTGGTGCTTTGCTCGCAATTGCAAACTAACCCGAATCCTCCGGTTGAACGTATTCTATGTCGAGAGCGACGTAACCGAAATCATTGATTGTTATAAATCGCGAACCTTTTGATTATTTTTATCGATTAGTTTTACATTGATTTTCAATTAAACAAATTTTAAGAATTTTAGATAAAAACCTGTTTTCAGTGGAATATTATTCAGGAAGTACTCGACCTCAAGAGTCGGGTCTCCAACGGGAATAAGTTTGCACTCGAAGTGTGCGCTCTGTCCTTCAGTAATAGAGTCGATATTACGTAAGGGAGAAGTGAAGACAGGTCTCTGAAATGTGAGGATCTCTTCCTCTTGTCTAACGTAACGATACTCTCCTTCGAGTGCATGTAATTTGGGTAAAGCCGACGAATGCATGCTTTCAGTCTGAATAGAGCTTTTGCCTGAATTCACATTGAGTTTGAAATTTCATTTGAGATTCAATGAGATGAGCATTAGAGCAGACATACCCTGAACACTAATAGTGATAGAAGTGATCGCTTCCCCCAACAGATTAGAAGCTCTGACTGAATAAGTTCCGGTGTCTTCGGGATAGACGTAAGCGATATCCAGAGCTACGTAACCGAAGTCGCAAAACGTGTGAAACCGCGAGCCTATAATCACATTAAGAATCTCTGATTATATAGTTTTCTCACTAATGAGTGCATCCAATCAGTGACTGACCGGAAATCAATGGCTTTCCGTTGTGTAAGAAGTCTATCTGAAGATCCGGATCATATGATGGTTCGACTCTGCACTCGAAGTGAGCTCTCTGTCCCTCAGCCAGTTTCGTTGTTCCCTTCAGTTCTGACAAGAAGACTGGTTGAGTCGGAGGTTTGTCCTCCACTTCATGCAGTCCTCTGATTGTCTGACTTTCCAATTGTTGTATTCTTTCGAGTCCTTCCGGATTGTGTGTGTCGTAAATGATTGACCGCTTTTCCAATACACTGATTACACATGTGGTCACTGCCTCTCCGACCTCATTACTGGCCCTAACCATATAAGTGCCCGTGTCTTCCGGATAGGCATAGAGTATATCGAGTGCTATATATCCGAAATCATTAGTCATTTTGAATCGATGGCCAGTTTTGAGTTGCACTCCATTGACAAACCACTCGACTGACATCGTTGGGTCATTGATGGGCTCAAGTCTGCACTCCAGGTGTGCGGACTGGCCTTCTCTAAGGTTCTCCAAATTTTTCAATGATTTAGTAAAGACGGGTCGACTGATCTCCAATGGAGGTGACTCTCGACGCCGGACATGAGGTCTTTCCAGTTCTGCAATTCTAGGTAGGCTTTCCTCATGAATAGGGTCGGTGTCTATCACTTTCCTCTGTTCGACTTTTATCGAACAAGTAGTGACCGCTTCCCCGACTCCATTGATTGCGCGACACATATACATACCGGTGTCTTCGGGATAGGCGTAGAGGACATCGAGCGCTACGAAACCAAAATCGTGTAATGCTTTGAATCGATGACCCGTTCGAATGGGAACGCCATTCACTAACCACTCGACTTTCATTGTCGGGTCGTCTGCGGGCGTAAGCGTGGCCTCCAAATGGAAGGGTTGGCCTTCTTTGAGGTTCTCGTAGTTAATCAGGGATTTACCGAATTCTGGCTTATCCATGAAAATAGTGTCCATGTCTTCCCTTCTAATTCTTCGGGGCGTTTCTAGGGCTCGGATTTTGTTGAGACTACTGGGTTGTATTGAGTCCAATATTATACTCCCTCTGCCGACCACTTTTAGGGTAACTTTCGAAACGGCAGAACCCAAATGATTGCTCGCTTTAATGGCATAATCGCCCGAATCTTCGGGTATAAGACTCATGACATCGAGTGCAGCGAATCCGAAGTCGAATAAAGTTCTGTATCTATTGCCGATCCGAAGCGGATGGCCATTGAGGAGCCACTCGACAGTCATGGTCTCGTCGGGAAAGGGTTCGATCCGGCACTCAAAGTGCGCACATTTTCCTTCTTCGAGACATTCGGGGCCTTTGAGTGGAGTCACGAAATACGGCTTTTTGTCGGAAGAGGTTTCGGTGATCTCTTCCTTCCTGTAGTGATGTCTTCCCTCCAGATATGAGATCTTTTGAACGCTTTCCGGGAAAGATGTGTCGGAAATGACTGATTTCGTGTCCTCGACGTGCAGTGTGGCCGAGCACACGGCCTGACCATACAGGTTGCTGGCTCTGCACGTAAACGTCCCGCTGTCTGAGGGCTTGACGTACTTGAGGTCGAGCGCAACGTAACCGAAGTCATTAATCGTCGAAATCCTGGAGCCGAGCATAAGAGGCGACCCGTTGTGCAGCCACTCGACCCGCATATCGGGATCTCCGACCGGAATCAGACGGGTCTCGAAGTGTGCGCTTTGATTCTCAATTAGCCTTAAATTCTTCA
Source organism: Eueremaeus valkanovi (assembly GCA_034693305.1). Taxonomy (NCBI): domain Eukaryota; kingdom Metazoa; phylum Arthropoda; class Arachnida; order Sarcoptiformes; family Eremaeidae; genus Eueremaeus; species Eueremaeus valkanovi. Next base: position 15,256 of record JAQIWA010001072.1, read on the forward strand.
TCGGTTGAGTAAAAACTGGTGACTCAGTTATCATTTCCTCTTCCTCTACAGTCCTTTCTCTCTTGTGCTCTAGTCTTCTAATACTAGTCATACTGTTCTCCAATTGAGTGCTTGTTATTAGACTAGAAGTCGGACGACATTTGAGGAATGCCTGAGTCGTCGCCTCTCCATAAGCATTGATAGCTCTTATAGTATATCTTCCGCTGTCTTCCGGATAGGTATGGGTTATGTCGAGAGCGACGAAACCGAAATCGAATATTTCGACAAATCTCGAGCCCTGAAGAAGGGGTTCGCCATTTTTGAACCACTCGACCGTTAGAGTCGAGTCCCCTATAGGTGTCAGTTGGCATTCAAAGTGCACTTTATCTCCTTCTATGACTTCTGCATTTCTGGGCGCTGTTGTGAATACCGGGGCCTGTTTTATAGTCTCGTCTTCGAAAGCATCTCTGGTATAATATCCCCTTTCCTCCAAGTGCTGCACTTTCTTATATCCTTCCGGATGTTGAGTATGTCTATCGATAGACGCTCTGCCGCGACATAGGATGGTTGCGGACATGTCTGCACTGCCGTACCTATTGCTGATACGACACGTGTAAAGACCCGAATCCTCGGCAATGATTTTCAAGATTTTGAGCGCAACGTAACCGAAATCATAGAACGGTTGGAACCGATGGCCTGAAAGAAGACAATAAATGAATGACTATTTCGAAAGTGTGTCCGAAAGTCATACCTATTGTAAGTGGATTTCCGCTGTGGAACCACTCTACTTTGAGGTCGGGGTCATTGACCGGTTCGATACGACACTCTAGATGTGCTGCTTGAAATTCATTTAGCTCCAGGTCCCTGAATTTGGTCAAGAACTTAGGCTGGGTTTTGATCTCTTCTTCTATGAACAGTTGTCTCTCGTATTTGCGATTCCTTTCCTCTAAATACTTAATTCCTATCAAACTGTCCGACAGTTCTGTTTCGTAAATAACTCTTTGACTCTTTCCATGACATATGAGATTACATGAGGAAACGGCTTCACCGAACAGGTTCTTGGCTTTACAGGTGTAGAGACCGCTGTCTTCCGGATAAACACATAATATATCTAAAGCCACGAAATCGAAGTCGAATTGCGGTCGAAATCGATGCCCGACTGTAATCGGCTGACCGTTTTTAAACCACTCAACAGTCATGGCTGAGTCGCCCGACGGCCCGATTCGACATTCAAGGTGAACGTTGGTCTCTTCCATTGTCTCGACATTATGTAATGGTTTGATGAAAACTGGAGGTCGACTCACAATCTGTTCGGTTTCGGTATCTCTTTTATAATGTCTTCGATCCTCTAAGCGTTGGATTTCGACCAAAGACTCTGAATATCCGGATTCAGTGATGATATTGGACTGGGATATCACAGTAATCGAGGCACTGCTCTGTGCGCTTCCCAACCGATTTGTTGCCCTCACAGTGTATTCGCCCGAATCTCCTGTGTTTACAGAGAGAACGTCGAGCGATAGGCACCCGAAGTCGAATCTGGTTTGATATCTATGTCCGGCCATCAGTGGCTTCCCATTGAAAAACCACTCCAAGGTTAGAGATGAGTCGTTGACCGGTTCGACAAAGGCTTCCATATGTACTGACTCGCCCTCATTGTACAGAAGTGGCGGCACTTGTAGTGGGATTCGGAAAATGGGTTTCATTTGTTTGATTTCTTCCATATAATAGTCGGTTTCGCGAATGTATTCCTTTTCAATGGTTTTGATCTTATGCTCACTCGTAGTGTCGTAATAGGATGTCCTATCAATGGGCTGTCGGGCCCTCACTCGCAGTTGTGTTGACAATGTGGTCACTCCCGACTGGTTCCTGGCCTCAACCTCTATCTTACCACTGTCTTCGGGAACTGTATTCAGAATGTCGAGGGCTATGAATCCAAAGTCATAGTAAGTCTTGAACCGATGGCCGACTGGAAGGGGTCGACCGTTCAAATACCAGTTGATTTTCATGTCCGGGTCTCCAATTGGTTGTAGACGTGACTCGAAGTGTGCTGACTGTCCCTCTAAGAGGTCAACTTTGCCGCATAAGGCGGTCAGGAATTTAGGCTTTTGGACGATAATTGTTTCGGTGAACTCATCCCTCTTATAAAAGGCCGAGTCCTCCATGTGCTGGATCTTCTCCCAGCCCTCCAAATCACTGCTTTCATATATAATTGTCTTTTCACTGACAGACGTGAGTCGAGCACCAGATCTGGTTGAGCCGACACTGTTTTTGGCCAAACACGTGTAAATACCGGCGTCTCTGCTGTCGACGTCTCTTATGGTGAGTGAGACGTACCCGAAGTTAAAGAATGGGGTGATTCGGGAACTGGCGGTAATCGGTTTGTCGTCCTTAAGCCACTCGACTCTCATCGTTGAGTCTCCCTGTGGTTCGAGTGTGGCCTCAAAGACAGCGGTCTTTCCTTCGGGTACTTCCAACTGCTCCCTGAGATGGGTCTTGAAGACCGGCTTTTGTTTGGGCTCTAACTCTAAGTCTTCGAACTCGAATTTTGAGCGTTTCTTTCGGTGCAGTTGTTCAGCACTTTGTCCTTCTTGTTGTTCTTCTGTCCTCTTCTTCGTCACTACGGATTGGCCTGTGTTTAGACATTCATTCAATTCAATCATTGCTTTTGAGAAAAACTAAATTATATTCAAATCTATTATATATTACATTTAACTTTGAGAGAAGCAGTAGAGACGGCCTCTCCTCTGGCATTACAGGCCTTAACCATATATAGACCACAGTCTGATGGCCTGACCTCTGATATGGTAAGTGAAATATATCCAAAGCTGAATACAGTGCTCACTCTCGTGCCTATACATCCATTCAATCGATTTAGGTTTGATTATAATTCAGAATCAAATCACAGAATCCAGTGCTGACTCACCAGAACCTAAAGGCTGTCCATTCAGATACCACTCGATTCTGAGAGTCGAGTCACTAACGGGAGTGACCTGTGCTTCGAAGCGAACAGTGGATCCTTCGGTCACTTCTTGCAGACTTACCAGTGGTCTAACGAATGATGGGATCGTAACGGAAATGTTTTCTTCGGTATGTTCTTCTCTCTTATATATCTCCCAGTCCTCAACGGTCTGGAACTTCCCAATTGACTGATCTATAGGCGGACTCTTAGCAATGTCTGGCTTAGGATTGCACTTAAGAGTAGCCGTTGTTATCGCTTCTCCCGATTCGTTCGTTGCCTTACATGTGATTATACCTTAAAATTGGATTTTATTTAACATTAATTTAATTTACAGTATTTTAGCCTTTTTATAAATAAGCTTGTTTCTATTAGCCTATATTAGCCTATATTAGCCATGAACATTTTATATTAGACACTATTCCTTTATGAGTACTAAAAGAATTCAGATTTTAGATGAATATTGTTGTTGTGTGCGATTGCTTTTAATTGTGAACTGGCTCATTGAGATGATGACCAAGAGTTCTGCTTGATTGATTCATTTAAACACTGACTGAACAGTTAAAATACAGTCTCACCCTGCTACAATCCTCCCATATTTCCAAATAGATATTTGTTTTCAAAGCTTTGCAAAACAGCTTTAATGAGACAAAAATTAACACAAGTTATAAAGGTTTCTATGACTCAATAGATACCAGGTATCTGGACTGTGATAGGCTGTCAATTGCATTTAGACCATGTTCATATGAATTATGCATGTGCAATTATTCAATATATCGTTTCAAAGTATTGTTTACCTGAATCTTGTGGATAGACATGGATTATAGTGAGGGCTAAATATCCGAATCTGAAAGTCGTTAAAACACGAGAACTCGATTCGATTAGAGTCCCGTTCAGATACCAGTGCACTTTCATTGTGGGGTCTCCAAGTGGTATAAGTCTGGCGTCGAAGTGAGCCCTTTCGCCTTCATTTAAGACCAGATCACGTAAATGCGTAGTAAAGGCTGGATTAGGTGTCGGCGCCGGCTCTTCCATAGGGCGAGGGATCTCTTGATATGTCCTTTCGATGTGTTTTAAATAAATAGTTTCCGACGGAAGAGGTTTTTCCGGTTCAATAACTCTATGAGTCTTTGGCACTTGGATTCTGACCGGTTCGCCCACTAATACCCTCTTTTCTGAATCCACGTGCAGTTTGGCTCTGGTGGCAGCCGTTCCCGCCTGGTTCTGAGCTGTGCACTGGTACCATCCAGAGTCGTGAGCAGATGCTCTGTTCAATGTGAGGGTAGACGAGCCCTCATTGGTTGTGATCACCAATTCTGGGGGTCGGGAGTAGATCTGCACCCCGTCCTTTTGCCACGTAATGCGAGGAATAGGGGACCCGACAGCTCTGCAGTGCAAGGAAATGGGTTCGCCCTCTTTTACGTCCAATGGTTGGAATCGTTCAACAAATTTGGGCGAAACTGTCTGTTCTTTCTCTACGACTACAAGTGTCACATTGAAAGTCGCTTCGCCCACGCGATTGCTGGCGACACAGGTATAGGTGCCGGTGTCACAGGGATATACAGCCATAATCATAAGGGCATGAATGCCGCCCTCGTTGACCACCACTTTGAAGCGGTTATCATCCAGGATCAATTTGCCGCTTCGATACCAATTAACTTCCGGTTCGGGTCGTCCGCCCACTCGACAATCAAACCTAACTAACTTACCTTCAACTGCCTCCTGGTCATATGGAACCATGAAGAAACTGGGCTTTATTCCGATTGTGGTCACTAATTCACTGCTGGCGTCGTAATACTCTTCCCTATAATCACTTGAATAGTAAGTCATTTGAATTAAATATTTGAAACCAATAATCGATTCCAAGAGTTCTCTTACGTTATATCTTCTGCACTCTTCTGATACCGCGATTCTATACTCTGTGGTCTGGAGTCAGTCGTGTGCTTCACATCCAAATAGAAGGAGTAAAGTGTAAATCCGTTTGCATTCTCAGCATAGAGTGTGTAATAACCGGAATCTTCGTTCAAAAGCCTCCGAAGATTCAAAGTCACGATATTATCCTTGAAAAGGGTTCCACATCTTTGTGATAATGTGAGTCGAGTCCCGTTCCTAAACCAGATGACTCGGGGAACGGGATTAGCCTTAACATTGACCTGGAATGTCACATCATCCCCTTCCGATAGGCGAGTATTGCTCGGCTTCTCTACGATCTCAGGCACTGTCGGCGGAAGACCTAAGTCTTGAGCAGAGAGTGGTTCGTATTCTTCTTCGCCGAGAATTCTTTGAGTGAGTATTCGTCGAAATTCTGATTCATTCAGAAGTCTGTATTCAAACCTTTCGATCTGAAAGTCCTGTCAATTAATGAGAATTTTATTATAGAATAAGATTTGTATTGAATTTGCATAAATGGGTTGCAATACCCGTTCGTTTTCATTATATCGGACACCAATAGAATCGTCGAATTTTGTCGATAGCTTCGAGTCGTCTATACTTTTTTGACTAAATGTTGAAGTCGTTGACTGGTCTTCGCTGTACCCCTCAAATGGTATTTGAGCTGAAAATTCAATCGTTTAGTTCAAACCAATCGATTATATCGTATATGAGTTCACTCACGAATAGGTCCTCTTTGTATGGTTGCGATGAGTGATGTCTGTCCAGCAATATTGCTGGCGATTACGGTATACTCTCCGTCATCTTCAGCAGTGATTCTGGATATTGTCAGCGAATGAGCTCCAGTTCGAGGATTATATGATATCTTATATCTGTTAGAAATATCGTATCATTTCTTATATTCAATCAAATTCTCAATTATATACTTGTGATCACTATGAAGGACCCGGCCGTGTCTTTCCCACTTTACTTCTGGGTGAGGATTGCCTCTTATTTTGCACTCGAGGACAGCGTCCTCTCCCTCAACGATATGGCCGATCGAAGGCGGCCTTTCGAAGACAGGCGGTGTCGGGTCATCTGAATCCTTACTGTTTTATCAAAATATTAATGAATTCATTATTTAAATCAGAAATTTATATGAATTCGTCTGAAATCAATGCATTGAATCATACAATCTATTGAATAATTTACAGTCCTTTGCAATGATCCAGATTCTATGCAGAAGTCATTCTAACCAAAAAATCGTTTGATTTCAATTTACAGTATACAGTATACCAGGTTCAATTCGCCCGTTTTCTTAGTGAATTTCATTTTCTTTCTGAACTATTTTTATCACCACTTTCTTTAGAAATGGTCTTAGGAATCCAACTTTTGTATTTCTAAAGGGCCTTAAAGTAAGACTAATATGAAAATCTGTTACGAGTTTACAAAC
>JAQIWA010001073.1:0-21508 GCA_034693305.1 Eueremaeus valkanovi
TGAGCAGAGCTAGAGTTTTCATACTTCTATGAGCTATAAGGCCAGTGTTGGTCAGGTATGTCTGGTTCAGTCACTTTCAATAGTATTTGGCTTTTCATTACTATACACATCAGTGAACTGCAGTCACAGCAGAGAAAAAGTTAAAAACTTTATAAAAAAAATTATTTTTTTATTAGAAATAAAATTCAATTCATTTGACTCTAAAATTAAATCTAATCATCAAAACCAATGCCAACGCATAGAAGAGCTGCTCTTAAGTGCACTAGTGCTGCAAAAGTTGACTGATGATAAATGCAATCAGCCTCTGGATCAATACATACTGTGCCACAGATCAACTCCCAGACCGACCGCATCGTATGGATGATCGCTACCAAGTGTTGGGTGTCTTCGTTCATGTCTGGAGTCTATTTGGCCGGACATTCAGTGCTGTATAAAAGCTGTCAGCACAGGTGAACAAAATTGTGTATCAGTGACCAAGATGGTGCTTGTATCGAACTACCTGTGTGAACTACACTTGGATGTGCGTCTGATCCAAGCCGTCTGCATATACTTCTTGATCGGGTGAATCACATTTTGTATGGTATACTAAATCGCACCCATATATCGCACCCTTGGATTCTGTGTCACCCAATTGGTCCAATTGAGTCCTCATTGGTCTAAACGTCTACTACTTATTGACTACAAATAGTGATAATATCCTCGACAGCGAACAACCATTCGGAAGATGGGTTTGAAGGCTATATTGACTATATGAATGACACAATTATTAGATATATTTTTGATAATTATTTTTAATTTATTTTTTTTATTTGTTTAATAAGTTATAAAATTATTTTATAAATACTTTTTATAAGCTTTTAATGGAATGACTAAAACAGCGCTTATTTTAGTGAAGTCTTCCAAACACTTGGATCTGAATATAAATGTCATTTATTTCTAATTAATTCTATTCGTATATAATATTTCTTATGATAATTTTGATACTGGATACAATCAAGCTCAATTTTTCTTTTAGAATTCGATCTAGAAGTAAAATAACCCGACATAATATTGCACTCGCCTTAATATGTATAGACATGTATAGAATAACTAGCGTTGCAAATGAATAAATTTATTGCAATTTTCAAGAATTATTGAGAATCAATCATGTTTATTTGAATTATTTTTGATATTATTTAAATTGTTTATATTTTGAAAAAATATTAGATAGATAACAATAGAGCACATGTTTTTACTGCTTTAACACTCAGGCGCGCGTGCGCACAAAAATGGGGGAAAACATTTATTGACTCAGTCTTGAATTCAAGGTTGGTTTGACTCAAATATCTAGTCTTAACTTACAGGACCGACAAGGTGATATGTGTGTCGTAGTTTTCTAATTTTCTCTTTTAAAATTTATGCCCCAGTACTTATCTTTTTCATATATTAAGAGGCCACTAGCCACTGTAATGGGTATAAATGGCACATGGTCAAAATTGAAATTTCAGATGTTTCATGTTTTGAGTTGCTTACGATTAAGATAACCCTGACATTGTATATATTTTTCAAATCAGCAATCGACGTGAGATTTGATGCTATATAGTTTTGATTTTTAAAACTATATTTTTTCCTGATATTATTTAGCTTGATGAGACAAAAAAAAATGATATATATTTTGTTTTGGTTGGTTTAAGTGTTCTAGCATATTGTCAAAAAAATTTTTAATAATTAATTCAGAATTAGCTTTGGTTTAGTTTCTAACAAAGGATGATACGAATATGGCCAGGATTATGAATTATACAATAATCTTACAAGAACAATTCGAGTCAATGAAATCTCTGAAAGAAGTCTTCGGAAAGAATTGCAAACTTTATAAGACTATTGGAAATAAAAATAAGCATGATAAGAAGTATATGAAATGCAATCATATCTCTCCCATTTGGAGCTCGATATCTGATAGATATTTTTGTATTACTTTTTACCCGCAATCTGATGGAGAACCCGATGAGTAGTTTCTTATCGGCTATGGCGTGAGAATCAGTAATGACTTATCAAAGTTGCTGACAATTAAATTAGTCACAACCATATGTTTATCTCCTTAAACCGCAACCAGTCATTCGTGAGCAACATTTGGATTAAAATTATATATAATACTTGTATTCAATATGACGTGAATTAATTGAATTATATTTAGATTCAATAATTCCCCCCATTTTTCAATTTATATTCTTTTTCTATGAAATAATATTTTAACCATGTTTGATACTCAGCTATTCAATAGCCCGACATGTTGCAGAGCAATTCAAGAATTTCAAGTCATCCGAAGAGGATTGTTAATTGCGATGACATCTCACCGATTCGGACTGCGAACTTTAAACGCTATTACTGAAATTTTATAATTCGGACAAACATTTGTAAGAGCAAAAATATTATATGACCCTAAATCTGGTCTGAAGTTCTGATGTGAAGAATACGATTCAATCACCTCATCTTTTAACCAGAATTGTTTATACAAACAGAAGGTGAATGCGGGCAAAGACACTGTGGCTTCAACTATATGCACAACAGATGTGGGTGACTCGTACGAAAAGTATAGATTTTTCAAGTCTACCGAATGATAGGCAAAACCACTGATACACAAAACATCCAAATTGCATAAAGTAATTCATTTTCAATGAAATCTTAACTTAAATACAATTTTTCACAAATTAAAAAAAATGAAAACTGTTTTCAAGTGTCAACTGTCAAAAGTTTTGCAAAAAAAATATAAATTTAGGACAAATATTTCTATTTTTTTTTCAAAACAACATGGTCAAGCTACATATTTTAAAGGATAAGCGGCTAAGAGGAACATATCAAAAATTTTCATTCTAGCAATTATTTGTGCTCACTTATATTTTATCACTTTTTTTTAACTTCTAAAATGTTCAGTCTTGATTATCATTTCAATCAGCATGGTCTTTTTCACCTTATATTCCAAATATAAATTCATAACATATATACAAATTTATTTTCTTCAATAAAAAGTTCGCAAAAAGTGTTTAACAAATAAACAGTTTGTTTCATAAGAACAAATAAATATCAATATATCTAATATCAACATATTATTCATAACCGTTCTGTCACAAGACGCTGAGCGGCTTATATTATCATTTCTTATCCTTTCCTAACCTAATACTTGTTCTGGTCTCTCTACACATTGCCCTATTGTCTTGTGACCAGGCCTACTGCATTGAGAGACAGAAGGCGTGTCTAATGCGAAATGCGAGTCTCTTGTGCCATCTCAATCGATAGTTTAAAATCAATTCTAAAAAAATATTTTTTAATATGCGTAACGTGAACAAGGATAGAATTTTTCTCATTACTTACCTGTTGTATATGATATTTGGGATTTTCATATTTAATGATGATATAGGGTTCTTCATATTGTAGAGTTTACCATCCAATCAGACCCTCTCAAAGGCCCTCGAAAGGCCTCGTAAAAGCCTATCTCTATAAGCCATACTCCGTTAAATCTTATCCTTAATTAGGGAATAACTCAAAGATTAAAATTGATAATTTCGGCAATCATAGGAGCCCTCAGTGTGTATCTAATACACCAGCTGAGGCGAAATGTTATATAAATTAAAATTAAAAAAAACTTATATTTCGTTTACTTCTTAAAACCAATTTATTAAATAAGTATAAAATAAAACATACAAAAATTCTTTGAACCGAACAGTTCCAAGAGTAAAGAACAAGAAAAATCTCTGTCGAGATCTGCAATAAATTCATGAATTCTGTTTCAAAAACAGGGTTTTACTACAAAAAATTGGTTAGTGAGTTCTAAGTTCAAACCATTGAGTTTGATTTCAAAATTTTTTAAACTGGATTTTACTGGATTTCGATTCAAGTATATAGTTCTTTGCCCGTACAGTAAGCAGTGCCTTAACTCTAACTTCCTTATGCTAACTATAAATCATACTAATGGTTAATACTACTATATAAATGTTTAATTTGCCCCGCTTTTTGCTTAAGGATGCGACTAAGGGCAAAGCCCTCTAGAGATGCTTCTGTCCGGAGCGAAGCGAATTACGACCGCATTCCTGAGATCCAGGCAAAGAAGTCACTGAACTAATCCGTCTCGAATAAGTTGACTGTGAGTCTAAATATCTATGAGATTGATTACAAGCCAGTTTCATAGTTTATTGTGCTTAAAAGTGTGCTTACCCTGGAAAATGCTACAATATTAAATAATTTATTGGAAGCAATTCGAGTCAATGAAATCACTAGAAGAATTCTTCAGAAACAATTGCAAACTTTATAAGACTATTGTTATGAAAAATATAAATAATGAGAAGTATACGAAATGCAATCACATCTCTCCTATTCGGAGCTAGATATCTAGTATCTATTTTTGTATTACAATCATCTCGCAATCGGATGGAGAATCCGAGGAGAAGTTTCTTATCGAATTAGACGTTAGAATAAAGAATGACTTATCAAAGTTGCTAACGATTAAATCTGTTTTAACTGTTTATTATTTTAATCCTATGCATTAACAAAAGCATTCACTGCGTGGCCCACATCAGATGGGCCAAAAATTATTTAATAGGTAATATTCATGAGAAAACTATAAACTGTTTATTTCTAAACCCTTATTCAACAATTGCTTCAACTATACCGCCAAAATTTTTCAAACTATGCGTCGCGAATTGCAAAATAAAACAATTTATTAATCAAAAAAGAATATTTTATATTAATTGAATTGAAATTCGAAAACATCTTACATGATATGGGAAAAAATTGAGCTATCATTGCCGAACCGAATGCAATAAATGTCTAGGCTGCAAGCGGGAGTTCTATAAAATAGTTCACAAAGAAAATTAAAGATTTAAGGAAAATGAGCCACGCAATTTTAAGGAGATTAATATTGCATTCTAATCAGAAACAACCACAATATATACTTATCAACCCATTTTCTGCCTGGCTGTTTATATTCTTTTCGCAGCAGGTACGGTTGATGTACGGGTGGGCATTTCTGTGCTGTTCTTGGTCCTGAACAATTCAATTTATTCGTATAATAAATATTTTTATATTACGAAAATGATTAATGAGAAAATAATGCTGTTCCGAAAGAGACCAGACCATGAAATGGCACAGCTACGATCACTAGCACTGGAGACTAGCACTAGAATATGCACAGAATCTGTATCACAGCCGACAGAATCAGCACAACGTGAGTATCAGGAATGACTACGCAAAGATGCTGAAAATAAAAACAATTTTACTGATTATAATTTTAATGTTGAACAAATTTAGTTATTCGCATAATTTATAAACTATTCTTATCTTTAATCTCCTAATAAATTTGTACTAGCTAGATTCATTTAGGGGGGAACGCGAGAGAATAGCATTGCCTTGAAGCCTGAGAGGTTTAATTTATGACGAGAAAGAAGACAATGAGAATGACTTCATTGCGCGCTTGTTCGGACGGAAATACAAACAGTTCATAAAATAAGATTAGTTTGATTGCAGACAAACTCTATTCAAACCCATTAACCCATTCTCTGAATATATGCTAAATAATATTTAAAAGTTATCATACGATTCTACTTATACAGCAAAAATATACTGTTTTACTGTCTGTATCACTAACTACAATAAAATTTGTTACTAATTGTATACAATTTTAAAAAATTATTTCTCAAATAAAATACTATCTGCTTATTTTGCCTTTTCTTCTCAATTGAATGGAGAAAGTGATGTAAAATATTTTATTGATTATGACATAAGAGTAAGCAATGCATTGACAGAACAATTAACTATTGAAGTTTTTATCAAATTTTATATTCATCTACATCTTCAAGCGCGCCACGAATTTTTCAACAAACCGAAAGAATGATTTGAAAATATTGATCTAAGATATAATCAAGAATATTATGAATTTGATGAAATCCGACTGCATAGCCAGGTGCAAAATTAATAAGTTTATTAATAAAACGTACAATTATCCGTCTTAATACCTGTCATACAAAAGGAAAAGTAATTTATATTTCGAAAGATATACATCTCACAATTGAAAATAGTCCGTCACGAATGCGATTCGCCTTGCTTTAAAAGCCCGGATTGTGTCGAAGAGTACCTTGAAAGATCATTTTTGGATCAAGCAGCCTCCGATATAACAGTGATTAAAATTTGAAACCTTTTAATATTAATTTTCCGACAAAACAGGCCAGATATTATATAGATAGTCTTTGATTACTATTCGATGAATTCCTCTTCTTTAACAGGGGTAATTTCTGACTTTGATTCGGTTTGTCTATAATATTTTCTCTATAAAATATTAATCAGATAATTTCGTAAAACTTATTCATTTATTTATATAAAATATATAACTATTTTCATATTATTGTAAAAAATATTGGAGTGAATAATTCAATTTGCTTGGTTAAATTGGGTTATCAGATAATTTTGCTTTTCCGTTAGAGAAACAAGGAGAGCACAAGTAAATTGTAACTCAACTGCAGTAATCAATAGCTATGTTTCCGGACATTCAATTTTTAAATTTAGAATAATTATTAATAATTTAAAAAAAAATATTAATTTTCATTATTAAATATTTTTGTGCAATCATTCTCTAAATGTCTTTCGTATAGTCTGACTTTAGTATATAAATGTAAGTAAATTAATAAATAATTTAGCAAAACATCAAAAGAATTGTTTGTAATTATGAGGAATAAGAAATGGGTTATCAATAAAGTTGTCTAGTTGAGAAAATAGTCTAGTTGGAATAACGTGCATTTTAATATGTCTACTACTTAATAAATGATAATTTTTTCAAATAATATATTTTAAACTTCAAAATTAATGAAAACAGTTTTCAAAACAAAATAAACGTATTTTCTCGATATTAATCCCTCTTCCCTTATGTGAAGGCTTAATAACTGTTCCCACGTTTAACTTCCCGAAGTATCGTAACAATCGTGAAAATGCTTCTGAAGCCGTTTAAAAGTTTGTGTTGACTTTGAAGACTATAGCATTCAGTCGATCTACGACTGCATATATTTGTCAAGTTCATTGATCAAACGAACAAATCCGTCTGAATACCTGTCATACGACAAGAAAAGTAATTTAAATTTCCATAGAAATACTTATCTCGAAATGGAAAGTAGTCAAAGCGAAGAATGCGATTGTCTTTGCTCTAATAAAACCGAATTGTAAACTTTTTGTATCAAGCACTTCCCGACATAACGAGGATTGAAAAGTAAAAATTTTAATATTGATTTTAAGAAAAAACCGGCCAAAAATTACATAGATAGTGCTCGATTACAATTCGATAAATTGATCTACATAATCGGTGATCCTCTATAAAATTTTATTCAAATATTTTCGTATAATTTATTCATTAATTTATTTAAAAATATATAACTGTTTTCACAATATTTCCGTTTAAAATAATAGTGATTAACTCAGTTTTTTAAGCTTAATTGGGTAACCAGGGAAATTTTCCCTCTCCGTTCGTTTCAGGCAATTCAATAGAAGTCTCTCTTGGTATCCGCGTGTTGGGACAGAATGGAATTTTGTGAAAAATATAGATATGATAGTGATAGACAGCTAAATGGGCACAAAGACGGACAGACAGGGAGAGGGAGGAAGACAATGAATGCACAAGTAAATTGTAGCGCAACTGCACTGATCAATAGCTAATCAAGTTTATTTATTTTCAAAATTATTTTAATCATAACTCTTGTCTTAAAAGTTTTTATTTTGAAACTGATATGAAATCTCAACAATAAAAAATAACATTCGGGACATTCAATTTTAAGATACATTTGAAGGTAATATAAATTCCATCTAGGCAATAAAGCTTTTTTTTCAAATTAATTTACTCAGCGTTGATAACGTTTAAACCCATATTCAACATTTGCTCTGCTCTTAAAATATTGTTCAAAACTTATAAAATTCAAATAACAATCTTCGCTCAGAACGGCTATAATCTAATAATTATGGTGATAATCGCAGGCTTTTAACATGATTGGTTGTTAGAGATCAGATTAAAAATAACCTTAACATAAGAGAGGATAAGAAATTTGAATTTCGATAGAAATACATTTAGCATCGGAAAGTAATCTAAACGACAACTGCAATTAGAATTGCATTAAAAGTCCAGATTGCATTGAAGAATACTTTCGAAGATGACATTTCTCTCTTTCCTGCCACGAGGCTTTTCACTGTTCTGCGGTGTGAGCGAGGATGGCTTCAATATCGCTAAACAGTTTATCATTCAATTGCTTGATTCGCTCTCTGATTAAGACATAAACTTCGGTTTCCTTGTCTTCACTCACGAATCAGTCGAAATATTACCTTTGATGTCGTTCCTTTTCAAGAGAGCAATTCAGAGATATCCGCAATCCTGTGGGAAATGCCATCCCAACGGCTATTACAACTGTAGGTCAAAGGATGGTCAGGCAGTCTTGAGTGCCATATGTCCTATTTGCTTTATGGAAGTTTTCCCTCATTTCTGCCAAGAGGCTTTTCCAAATTTATTTACTTAAAAAAATGTAGAACTTATAATTTGATTGTCTTCAATATAGAGAAAAGGCTTATGTTCTGCAATACACCAGAAGGAGAGGGACTGGCAATGAATGTGAACTAAATATCGAAATTGTATTTCAGATTTAAATCTATTATATATAAAATTTCAGTGCAATAGGGAAAAGCTCAGACCCTATGCAGACGAATGCCTCAGATAATTGATGACGATTGAGAAAACGGAAGAACGGAAATCACATAAAATATTGCTATCAGTTTTTAACTTCGCTCCGTAGGCAAAGAAGTATACTGTTTCTTCGCTTATGCTTCCCAACCCCATTTCAATATTTTATTCTTTACATTGCTTTTCCTCAAACATTAATTTAAATATTTCCAAAAATTAGTTTTAATTTTTTCAATAATTTATGCAAAAATAGTCGCATTATTTGCTGAACAAACTATAGATTTTGCATAATTTGATTTGACTCTAAATTCATTGTTGAAACCAAGTGCCCTCAATAATTTATTTTGAGTTCATTATGATTTTGATAAAGATTGTACGTCAAAATCCGACCTGGGTGCCGGTTGTATAACTGAAGAATATCACATAACATTAACATCTTTTGAATCTATAATTCCGAAAAAAATTGATAATCAATCAACAAGGTTGCATATTAAGAGACCGACACTTCGTGTAATGTATTACACAGACAGTCCGAAAAATATTCGTCGAATATCTTTGAGAAAACGTCGGTCTTTTCGGCTTTTGGTTCGGGCTATCAGTTTTATCTGTGTTATTATTGTGAAATTGTGAAATTATTGACAAATAAATGAATTCATTTATCCATACATTTATTCAATCTATGCATTCATTTATCCCTACATTTATCCGATCTATGGATTATTTTATCCATTAATTTATCCAATCGTTTCATCCATTCAATAGAACTTTTCAATCACCCGGGTCTTCAATATGAAATATTTGTGTAGATGTCAGAATATTGAATAGATATATAGATAATGGAAATGAGAATCAAGGATTGCCTATTCAAATACCTGGGCCATTCTGGCGACCCGAATTCAAGATTTTGAACATTTTAGAAGTTAGAAAAAGTAAAATTCAAGTGAAAACAAATAATTGCAGGAATTGAAATTTATTATCTGTTCCTTATAGCGGCTCATCGTTTAAAATAATGTACCCTGACCCTGTAGTCACTACAGTGTAAAGTTTTGAAGAAAAGTATAAATACATTTTTCAGAAATGAATTTTTTTTCGCAAAACTTTAGAATTTCTTTTCAGTTTCTGTCGACACTTGAAAATAGTTCTCATTTTTTTTCTCTTTAATTTGTGACAAAAGTGTATTTAAGCTAAGATTTTATTGAAAATGAATTACTTTATGCTATTTGGATATGTTTTGTGTATCAGTGGTCTTGCCTATCATTCCGTAGAATCAATACATTTTTTCAGAGCAAGAGAGACGTCCACTTCAGTGGAACTTAAGACTGAATCGACACTGTTTTTGCCTGCAATCACTATCTGCTCACCAAAAGAGTTCTGGACTAAAGATGAAGTCATCGTCTCATTCACTCCGCGGTCTAATTATTTCTGTTTTCGATAAAAAGACTATCAAAGAAGAGATGAAGTTATTTAATTCACCCGAACACGTTTTAAGGAATAGTTGTACAACTTTGATGACTAAAGAATTAAAATTAATAGCAAATTTAATGAATTATTCTGCCACAAAGAATCCCAGATAAGTCTCATTAACTTTTGACATGTTATGCTTTGCTTTATTTTCTCAAATAAATGGCGAATCTGATGAGCGATATGAAATTGATTCTGATGGAAAGGCTAGAAAATTCCATCCTGAATTATTAGAAATTGATGAACCATCAAGTGACACTGTTATCATGCCTCACATACATCCACGCAATCATGAAATACACCGCCAGTTTCAGAGTGAATTTAAAATAACTGATCGGAAGGGAATTTCAAACATGTTTATTATTTCAATTTTATTATCAAAAATAGTAAGATTTATATATTTATTGCACAATTTATTTCTTAATTACGCAGTAAGCGGCCGCTGTATGTATGCATTTATAGCAAAAATTTAAGGTAATTATCGATTCATAACTAATATTGAAATCATGTGATCTAAACAATAGAAACGATTAAAAAGCATTTCAAAGAGGTAACACGATTGAATATCTAGTTTATTTCAATAGACAATACTTTAATAATGACGAGTGATTCGTTAACTGAATTTATAGAATTTTTAACTCTGTTTTAACCAGGATCAGATAATAACAATAATATAAAAAATATTCAGAATAAGCTATTAATTTTTGTCTATGAATTGGTTCAATAAAAAATTAATATATATTTTTAAATAATCAATGAAACTGCTATTTTAAACTATGCAATAACTGATCAAGCTATTTCTACATAAATAATCGAAAATTCTGTCGGAGATGCTCAAGTTCGGATTAAAAGAAAGAACAGAATTGAATGTGTTTCAAGCATTAAGACCGCACTATGCTCTTGATCAACATGTTGACAATACTGTCAAAATGGCCTTCATTGATGTTATCGAAATTCTGCCATCAGATATCGCTTTGGTTGGGCACCTCTATTGACATTGTTTCAAGTTATTTATCCGCAAAAATATATTTGCAATGAATGGTAAATTTTCATTATTATAAATAGCTTTCAATTTCAGTGAAATCTGGACTATTTTAAAATTACTTCGGTTTCATTGACAATTAATAATAATTCATTAAATACTTTGTTTCATATGTTTATTCTCACAATATTCTCAGTGTTGTCAATGTATTGTTATTTCTATTCAATTCTTTTGAACAGTTTTTTTTGCTTCACTTATTGCTAAATCCAGGTGAAAACTTAACAAGTTCATTAAATAAACGAACAAATATCCGTCTGAATACCGACAAGAAAATTAATTTATTTTTGGATAGAAATGCTTATCTCGAAATATAAAGTAGTCTAAACGACTTATGCGATTCACATTGCTTTAAAAGCCCAGAATGTATCGAAGAATACTTTGGAAGATTATTTTTGGATCAAGCACTTTCCGAGATAACCAAGATTGAAAAGTAAAAATCTTTAATATTAATTTTCCGACAAAACCCGCAAAACATTAGATAGATAGTTCACGATTAAAATTCTAAAAATTATTCGAAAACATTTGTTTATATTATATCCACAATTGGCTGCAGTTATCAAATTTCTGTTATATCTTCTGATTATTTTTCGTATCCAACCATTACCAATGTCGGATTCGAAAGAAAGAGTCTCGTTGCCAGCTTTAAGTATGTGTAAATCGAAAGAACATTGAATCAAAGAAATTAAATTTTGTTTACAATCCTTAATTAAAAATTTACAAAAGCTGACTAATAAAGAACAAATCAATTTCTAAAAAGCACCCAAGCAAATTTTGAACGATAAGTTTAAGACACAAATGATTAATGAGTTTGAATAATATGAATAAATGTCAATTGTTCAATGACATAGCACCTTTCAAAGTATAGATATCTGATTTTCATTTATGTTTCACTTTCATTTATGAATTTGAATTTTATTTTAATAAATTCTGTTTATTTGAATTAAAATATTCAATTTGATCTTGTTTATATAGCGACTGTGAATAAAGATAATAAAATTTATTGATATTTAATGGCTATTTTTCTATTGATTCAAGAATCAATGCTTAATATCACGAACACATCAATCGCTTCAATAGCTATTAATTTGTTTTCCATAACACATTAAATATTGTTTCTATTATTAACACATTTACACAAATGTGTAAGAAATAGAGAAAAATCCAATAAATTATTCTATTATTCTGTATTAAAACAATTTTAATTGTTTTTCTGGTGTTGTTAAGCAAATAACTTAAATCATATAAATAAAGAAAAATATAGAAAAATGAAATTATTTTGAATTAAAAATAAAATACTTTGCAATACAAGTCTTTACTTATCACTAACATTTCAATTGTGAATAATATTAAAAATATAATACAATTATATACTACTTTGGCCTTATATTTCATATTTATATTATGTGTGTCATTTTTTTCGTATGAGAAGAATAGATTTATCGAATTGGAAAGACGACCAGGTGCCTCTTGGCCGGCAGTACACAATTGAACCGAGAATGTGATAAAATGTTATATTGATTATGACATAAGTGTAAGAAATGCCTTTAAAGGGTATGGAAGTAATGCTAAGTGAACATTTTTATTTGGTGATAATTGAACAAGCTTTTGATCAGCAATATTTCAATCTGCAAATTTACAAACAAAAAGATCTAATACGAGACCCGGAACAGATTGGGTATAAAATTATCAAGGAGGAAACTATAATAATATATGTTTCATATGAGAAAACTGTTAATTAACCTTATTCCAAAACCTTATTCTAATTGTTATAATTACGAAGATATGGGCTTCCAATCTATCTACCATTGAGTATTCGATTGTGAAATAAAGGATTTTGTTAAAAAATTAATACTTTTCGAAATTAATTATTTAACATACGATTTGGAAATTGATCTAAAATTAGATCTAGAAGAGCATTATGAGATTTAAAGAACTCCAAACTGAAAATATGAGTAATAAAAAGTATTTGATATGTGATCACATCTCTTCCAATCGGATTACGATATCTAATAGATATTTCTGTATTTCTAATTAATCGGAATCGGATGAAGAAAATAATGAGAAGTTTCTTATCGACTATGACGTGAGAATCGGGAATGACTTATCAATGCTGCTGACAATTAAATCAGTTTTTACTGATTATTATTTTAATTTTCATATGGACTCAAGAAAGAATTTATTGCGTGAACCACATCAGATGAGTCAAAAATTCGTTAATATGGAATATTCATATGTCGAAGCTTAATATCAGAAAACTAAAAACCATTTAATTCCAGATTCTTATTTAAGCAATTGCTTCAAATATAGCGACAAAGGTTTTCAATCCAACTATGATTGCGTCGCGAATTGCAAAATAAAACAATTCATTGATCAAACCATCACTTATCCAAAAAACTATTTGACTTATACCCAGTAGTCAAGGGAATCGAAATAATGATATTGAGCAAAGACTGCAGAACTGAATGCAGTACACGTCCAGACTGTGAGCAGGATTTCTATAAAATAGATCACAGTGAAAATTATAGACTCGAAAAATGAAGCATTCAATTTTAAGAAGTTTAGTATTGCATTCTCATCAGAAACACACAATAAACACTGATCAACCTTTTCTCAGTCTGGTTGTTTAAATTCTTTTCGTAGCAGACACAGTTGATGTATGGCTGAGCATTTGTGTTTTGTACTTGGTCCTGAACATTTCAATATATTCATATAAATTATATTATGAAATTGTTTAATGAGAAATAATGCTGTTCCGAAAGAGAACAGCCAACAGAATCAGCACAACAGGAAAATCCACAATCTACGCAGTCCTTATCCGAACAATAACAAGCTTCACATCAAATATATTTTATCTCCCTGATTATTAGTGAATATTGAAGAAAAAAATATTTGATTCTTATGAATCCTTTTCTTGGTCGATATACATTTTCTGGATTTTGAAGAATCTTTTGTCAAATATAATAAAAAGTTTTTCATTTGAATTATATAACTAAGTTTGAATATATTCTTATATAAAGCCTAAAATTAAGAAGTTTGTGATTATTTTTATTCCTTTAATCAATTAGTAGCTTTGTTCAGAACGGAATCAAATAAGATAAACTTTTTAAACTATTGAAGAAGACTACCTGGCTTATAGAGTTAAGGTGAGGACATAATCACATGAAGTAAGTCTTATATTATTTTGATACAAATTAATTATAAATTGAATATTCTATAACCTTCATCAACAATATTGCCTATAAACTATTTGTGGAATACCTTTGCGATAACATCAAAGTTTTCAGCTTTTGTTTAAAACTATATGTATTAAAAATTATTAAAATCATTAGTAAACATTAGGATCAAATCAAATAAATCAATTTTCCGAGAATCAGAATATTCTGTGAAAAGTGCAATTATATTATTAAAATTATGAAGAATTGCTTATCCAGATAAATTTGCCTGTTGTCGACAACGCGAAACTGATGTCAAAGTATCAAATTAAATAGGAGTGCAAATTGCTCATTTTATACTTTTCTCTTTATTCAGTTGAATGGAGAAAGTGATGAAAAATATTTTATTGATTATGAAATAAGAATAAGTAATGAATTGGCAGATCTATTAACTTTTGAATAAGTTTCCATTAAATTTTATAAAAATAAATGAAATTAAATTTCATTAAATCTACATCTTCATTGGAGCCACGAACCGAAGCAATATGAATTTGAATATATTGAACTGATATATGATCAAGTATATTTTGCATTTCATGAAACAATTGTGAAAATGCTTCCGAAACCGTTTGAAAGCTTTTTTGTGGAATTTGGAGACAATAGCTTTCAGTCGAGCTACGATTGCATAGCCAAATGCAAAATCAATAATTTCATTGTTTAAAAAAAACAAATATACGTCTGAATACCTGTCATAGGTCAGGAAAAGCAATTTAAATTTTGAAAGAAATTTATCTGGAAATGGAAAGTAGTCTAAACGACGAATGCGATTCGCTTTGCTTTAAAAGCCCGAATTGTATCGAAGAATACTTTAAAAGGTAATTTTTGGATTAAGCATTTCCCGGCATCACCGCGATTGAAAAGAAAGTTTAATATTAATTTTCCGACAAAACTGGAAAAACATTGCATAGTCCTCGATTGCAATTGGATGAATTCGTCTCCTTAATCAAGGGATCTTTCGAAATTTGGAGACAAGGAGAGCACAAGTAAATTGTAGCACAACTGCACTAATCAATAACTAATCAAGTTTATTTATAATGTTATAAAAAATGCGATACGGTTTGCATTAAAAGTCCAAGATTTTATTGAAGAATACTTTCGAAGATGTAATTTTTCTCTATTTCCGTCCCAACGAATTTTCCCTGTTATGCAAGAGTGAGCGAGGAAGGTTTCAATAAAACTAAAAGGTTTATTATTCAATTGTTTGATTCGCTCTCTGATTAGGATATTAACTTCGGTTTCCTTATCTTTACTCACGAATTAGTCGTAATAATACCCTTGATTAGTTCTCTTGAGAGGAGCGACATCACAGATATTATCCGCAATCCTGAGGGCAATGCATCCTAAAAGATACAATTGTGAATCAGTTGCCTTGAAGGTCCTAAGTTCTATTCTCTTCACATTAATTTATACTCAATTCTACCCAGAGGCTCTTCCAAATATATTTACATGGAAAAAGTAGAAAAACAGGTCATTTGATAGTCTTCAATATCAAGGAAAGGCTTATGTTCTGCAATACACCGGAAGGAGAGGGACTGGCAGTGAATGTTAAACTTGATATCGAAATTGTTTTTAAGATTGAAATCTATTTTAAAGTTACTATTTAAGTGCAATAGAGAAAAACCCACATACTATGCAGACGAATAACTCAAATATTTGGAACTCGTACACTTGCCCGTATGCCACTTGCCCGTATGCCACTTGCCCGTATGCCATTTGCCCGTATGCCACTTGCCCGTATGACAGTTGCCCGTATGCCACTTGCCCGTATTATGTAGTATGACCTAAGTTGAAACAACACTTTTACTTCCGGTCATTTTCTGAATGTGGTTTTTTGATACTTTTGACCATAAAAACTGACCAGTAAGGGTAGTAGGAGTGGGTTTTACCTCACTTCCGGTCATGATGTAAATATCTATTTATAATTGGTTTTCAATACTTTTAACAATAAAAACTGTCCACTAGGCGTTGTAGGAGTGGGTTTTACCTCACTTCCTGTCATAATGTAAATATCTCTATAATTACTTTTCAATACTTTTGACCATAAAAACTGACCAGTAAGAGTAGTAGGAGTGTGTTTTACCTCACTGCCTGTCATAATGTAAATATCCCATTAAAATTTAACTTTGAGTTCCTACCTGGAACCTGATGGTTCTAACCAAAACCGAGGGGTTCTGGGTGGGAATTCAAAGTCGCCACGAAGGCTCTGATTTCCTACATGGAACCTGATGGTTCTAATTAAAAACTAAGGGTTCTGGGTAGGAATTCGAAGTCGCTACGACGGCTCTGACTTTCTATCTGGAACCTGGTTAGAATCAACAGGTCTCAAGTTAGAACTCAGTCGCTGTAGCTACTTTGAATTCACACAGAAACCTCAGGTTTTGGTTAGAACCATCATTATTCAGGTAGGAACTCAGAGCCGTCGTAGCGACTCTGAATTTTCACCCAGAACCATTAGGTTCTGGTTAGAACCATCAGGTTCCAGGGAGGAACTCAAAACTAAATTATAATCAGATATTTACATTATGACATTATGAAATTATGACATAATTAATTTAATTAAAACCCACTCCTACTACCCCTAGTGGTCAGTTTTTATGAGCAAAAGTATTGAAAAGTAATTAAAAATAGATATTTACATAATGACCGGAAGTTAGTTAAAACCCACTCCTACTACGCCTAGTGGTCAGTTTTTATTGTTAAAAGTATTGAAAACCAATTATAAATAGATATTTACATCATGACCGGAAGTGAGGTAAAACCCACTCCTACTACCCTTACTGGTCAGTTTTTATGGTCAAAAGTATCAAAAAACCACATTCAGAAAATGACCGGAAGTAAAAGTGTTGTTTCAACTTAGGTCATACTACATAATACGGGCAAGTGGCATACGGGCAACTGGCATACGGGCAACTGGCATACAGGCAAATGGCATACGGGCAAGTGGCATACGGGCAAGTGTACGAGTTCCAAATATTTGAAGACAAGTGAGAAACAGGAAGGTGAGAAACAAATATTTCATTGATTATGACATAACAATAAGTAATGAATTGACATATCTATTTATTTTAAATAAGATTTCATTAAATTTTATATGCATTTGCATCTTCATTGGGGCCGCGAACCGTAATAATATGAATTCGAATATATTAATCTGAGAATCAAGTATATGTAACATTTCTTTAAACAATCGTGAAAATATTTTCGAAAGTGTTTGAAAGCTTTTGTGTGGACTTTGAAGACTAACTTTTAGTCGAGCTAGGACTACTTAACCTGATGCAAAATGATGTTCATTTTTTTAAAGAACAAATAACTGTATGAATACCTGTCATACGACAAGAAATGTGATTTATATTTGGAAAGTCTTATCTCGAAATGGAAAGTCTAAACGACGAATGCGATTCCCTTTGCTTTAAAAGCCCGGATTGTATCGACGAATTCTTTGAAAGATCATTTTTGGATCAAGTAATTCACGACTTAACCAAGACACTCATATGGAGGGTTCGGTTGTATCTACATAAAACTGTGATACAATCCCTCTTATCTTATGAATAAGTGATGATGGGTGAATTCAGGTGATAGGTGACGAAAATAGGTGATTAATATTTAATAGAAAAATATTATAGAAAATCCTAACCAAGATTCGAAAGTAACCCGGATTAAGGAGAGGAATTCATCGAGTTGTAATCGAGGACTATCTATGTAATGTTTGGCCGGTTTTGTCAGATAATTAATATTAAACGTTTTTTTCTTCCCAATCCCGGCTAGGTCACACACTCATTAATTTTCCGGCACTCGGCCTGATAGCTAATTTATCTGCGATTAAAATTCATTAAAAAAACTTTAACAGCGATGAGAACAACGATGGGACTCATAGATAATATTCTAATTAATTATGAAATTCTAACAAAAAAAATTATTCGAGGAAATTTGTATATATTATATGAACTATTACTTGCAGTTATATAATATATGTTATATCCAGATTATTTTTCTTATCCAACCATTACAAAGGTCGAATCGAAAAAAAAGTCGTTCACAGCTCGAAACAGTCGCAAAGTCATCGAGCGCTTGATTTTAACAATGATTTAATACTTAAATTAATTTATGCAAATTCTATAGTTTGTTCAGCAAATAATGCGATTATTTTTTCAAAAAATATTAAAAAAAAATGAAAACTTTTTGAAAAATATTATTTAAATTAAAGTTTGCGGAAAAGCAATGTATAAAATAAAATATTGAAATCGCAACGAACGCTCGGAATAACAAAATAAGTATTATAAGAATTTAAATATAATTTAACAAAAAGTTTCAATACAGTTATTGTAATAATGTTAATAAGAGTAATAATCAATTTAAATAGTGGTCAAAAATTTGTTATGAGCCACTAACCCGAGTCATACATATTGTTATCTGATTTAGTCGACTGAGTCTTGGGCGCAGGAGTGGATTCGAATTAAGACGTACTTTATTCGCTGAATGAAAATTATGTTTAATTCCTTTAAATACGGTCAGTTGTCATGAAGGTCTAGTAAGTGACCATGGAGGTCTGGTATGTACTCAGTGTAAGGGAAGCTCAAATTGAATTCAAATTTATTATTCATTTTATTTAATCTTTTATTGGAAACTCATTTATTGTTATCTTCTTTTGACAACTGTTTAAACTAGTTTTCGATTTATTCATAACTCGCATAACGAGTCTTAAACTGTAAGGTATTTTCCTATTCGACTCCCTATTCATTCACATAAGTCTCTGGAAAATACCTATTATATGATTGAACTGTAATAGAGTGGAGACTCTTACAAGGAGCGCTCAGTTACTGTATTAAATTATTCTCACTTTAGTCTCTGTTGAATGAAGATCACAATTAATTCAATCTCTTTGTGTCTTATTTTTGTGTGTTCTCTCGCATTGTGTTTGTGTAACGCCCGTCGGGCCAAGACAAGCGGCAACCTTCCCCCCCCCCAGCGGTTCAACTCGTGTCTTACATCAGGAAGGTCAATAAAGCTAATATTTTATAAAAAATAGTCGCAATTATTTATTGCACAATCAATAGAATTTGCATAATTTGATTTGACTCTAAATTCATTGTTAAAAACAAGCGCCCGCTAACTATGCTAGGCGACTACCTTTTGATCTATTGTCGCGTTGCCTGCTTTATGATAGCGTACACCGAAAGAAGATTGGATCAAAGAGAAAAAATATTGTAAATCATTAAATAAACACCTTTCTGAATTAAAAATTTTAATAAGATTACAATAAAAGACCAATTCAACTTCTTGAAAGCAGCCGATCATATTTTTGTAAATAATTTTAAATCACGTATGATTATTGAGTTTTAATCATATATTAATTTATATATTATCAATATATTAATTTTGAAGACATAGTACCTATCAGAGTATCTATATCTAATTTTTATTTAACATCAATCATTAAATTTAAACCAGTTATCACGATTAAATAATAATATAATAACACAATTGAAAAATAATTTGGTTCTATAACTTGGATTACAGGCCTTGGATCCTTTTGATGAAACTTTGGCCGAGATTAATTGGCCAATATCTCGATTTGGAAAAATCTATTGTCAAATACAATAATAAGTTTTTCATTTGAATTTAAATTAATTTTAAAATTTATTTTAAATAACGCATATAATTATGAAACTCATGATTTATCAACAAACATATAATTATTTTATTCATTTGTTCAACAGAATTCAACTAAAATAAATGAATTTATGAAGATGACACGGCTCATCGAGTTGTGGAGTGGACACAATTATTAAGAATTTCTTTAATAATTGAGAAATTAATTATGAATTCAATATTGTATTAGTAATATTGCACGGGACCAAAACCAAGAGATCTCAGTTTTCCTTATTTTATTCTAAAATTTTTCAAATAAATTTGTCGATAATTTATTTTCAAAAATAAGTTGACAAAAAAATATTTCAATATTTTATTTACTACATTGATTTTCCTCAAACTTTAATTTAAATATTATCTTTCAAAAATTAGTTTATTTTTTCAATATTTTATGCAAAAATAGTCGCTTTATTTATTGAACAAAATATTGATTTTGCATAATTTGATTTGACTCTGAATTCATTATTGAAACCAAGCGCCTGCTTCAGTAGATTAGAGCTAAATATAGAAATTAATAAATTTGAAAACACAAAAAATAATAAACTTTTTTAAATGTTTTTAAAACTGTGTACAGAGCTTGACATCTCAACAGTTGCACCTTTTAATTGCGCGCTCAAAATATAGATTAAAATCCATTTATATTTTGAGGGCGTAATTCAAGAGTGCAACGGTTGAGATGTCAAGTACTGTATGTGTGATATGTTTTCCTTCTTTAATTCAAAAATACCAAGTTCACAGTTTTAATGTATTTCTTATACACTTCACATCACTGTTTTCAAGAATAAACTAAAAAAAATCATAAAAAAAATTCAAATTATTGGCATGTAGCAATTCATTTATAATAATTTATTTGTAAATATCAAATAAATTTTGTACATTTGTAACGCTAGTACATAATTAGAATTGTCAATTCATATGGTATGAAAGTGCAATTAATGCCGGGGATTGTAATGCCTTTTCAAAATTTCAGATATGATTGAGCTTGCTATTTATTCTCTAATACAACTTTGTTGTGATAGAAATAATTTCATTTATATTCCGATCATTTTTATTATTCTTATAAAACATGTAAACATTTCAATGATATCTGTGCTATAAATATGTCATTTCTATTGTATATAAAAAAATTAAATAAACTATTTATTAATTTATTAAAAATATTTCAATAATAAAATTCTTATTAAATAATGACAATAAGAAATACCCTGACTTACAATTAATATTTAAAAATTGTGCCATGTTCAATATTAAATTGTATCAAGGCTAAATAGAACGTATAATATCATTTGCTTGGTAACAGGTCTATTCAATTCTAGCATTGCTTGCCATAAAAGGATTTATTAAATATTCGAAAAAATCAAATAAAATAGAGCATGCTCATATTACTTATGAAATTACTCTGGAATGAAATCATTGCTAAAACTTTCGTATTTCAGGGGATGTTTAGAATAAAACACATATTATTTA
>JAQIWA010001074.1:0-21490 GCA_034693305.1 Eueremaeus valkanovi
TTTCCAAAACTACATGGTGATACAAAATCCCTGAAAAACACGTACTTTTCCCTAAAAATCATCGAAAATCAGTGGAATGGTCAGCCTCTGAAAATCACAGGTGGTATACCCCTACCTGTACCCCCATTGCTTATCTCTGGTATTCAACGCAGCATTATTTTAATTGTAATTATAATCATATAATTGGCTTTATTTCCTTTGAATCAATATTTATCTTATATCCGGCTCATAATTAACGATAAAAAATATTTGAAAAAATAACTAATTAAATTCTATAATAATAGGACCAGGCTAATTTAATGCAATATCAATACAGAAACTTTACATAATCTTAAAATAATTTAGTTCCTAATAAATAGAAGTCATATAAATATCAGTTAATAAACCAGTGGTTAATTTGTGGATAACATTGTATTCATATTCTAATAGTTGGTGCAAAACTAGGCTCGTTATCAAGTTATCAAGCAAATCCCCAAACTTTAAATTTTGTCAAACACAAAAACTCCTTGAGTCTTCCCTGGGACATACTTATTATCCTATTTTTAACTCCGCTCCGAAGGAAAAAGGAGTATATAGTTTTGTCGCCTATCGCCCCCCCCCATCCCCCCCCCCCCCGAGAGAAGGAAGGAAAGGAAGGCTAGACTGGAAAATCCTTTATTAACAACGGGGAAGGCGAGGGAAAAGCTGAAAAGGCAGGAAAATGGCTGAAAAAGCAGGAAAATTGCTGAAAAGGCTGGGATAAGGCTGAAAAAGGGAGGAAAATGGCTGAAAAAGCATTGAAATTGCTGAAAAAGCAGGGAAATGGCTGAAAAAGCTGAGAAATGGCTGGGAAATTGCTGAGAAAGACAGGGAAATGGCTGAATGAGCAGGGAAATTGCTGAAAAAGCAGGGAAATTGCTGAAAAAGGCTAGGAGATAGCTGAAAAAGCTGGGAAATGGCTGAGAAAGGCTAGGAACTGGTTGTGAAAGGCTCTGTGGATTTAAGATGGAGAAAATGACGGTCAGGTTGTAAATTCAAACTATCCTTGGTAGCTGAATCTATAAATCTGTATTACTCAAAATTCTACGGAGCGGAGTTAACGTAATTCTGCTATCAGCCTTGTTTATCTTTAGTACAAAAGAACAGATAATTGTTGTGTTTATGTAATGAATCTTTCGCTCTATTCTTATGACAAGATTTCCACTAAACGTAAACATATTATCGTTTGTTATTCCCTTTCAGTCCTCATATAATGTAAGTGCAAAGAAAAATACACTACAAAACACTAGACTGTTATAACATTTGCAAAAAGGGTTTTATTTACAAAGAATTGGATTTTATATTAATTAACAAATTATATCAATCATATGGGAGTCGAGACTCAGTGCTCAGAACTTTGTATTCCCGGGTCCAGAGACGGCTACAGAGGCGCTGTAATCCATTCTCGAGGGCAGTTGTCGTAGTGTGTTGTTGTGTCCATAACGTGAAGTGCCATAAACTCCGGCGTAATTGGAATTGTTGTGGTGATAGTTATTGGACGGTAGGTTTACGTGATGAGGTGTTCCGCCACCGGTCCCATAGACGCCAACGCCATCCATAGTTGGCGGCGCCGCTGTGTATGCGTTGATTGTAGCCATTGTTCGGTAAGTGTCGTAATGACCACCGGATCCGGTGTTGTTCGGGTGAACGCTAACAGCACTTTGTTGTGTGTTATTAGAGCGATGACCACTACTACTGCCCGAAGATGTGCCCGATGTCGTACTGTAGGCCACAATAGCCTTATTACTGATCTTGAGTTCCGGGTCCTCGTAGTCGTCGTCTAAATTCGATTCTTGTTTATATAAATTGTATAAAAATAGAGAGAAATACATGAAAATCAAAGAGAGGGCAGAAAAGTGAAAGTGAAATGACATAAATCAAATCGATTGCTACGTTCGCCTTCCAGAGCGCTAACACTGTGCCACACAAGCCATCAGTTTTACAAAACTCTGGGGAAAACTCTTTTAAGGGTTAGAAAAGTTAAGTTTTCTCTCTATTTCTGAGATTGAGTACTAGTTCTCTGACATTAAGTTATTCGAAGCGAATATCGAAAGCGAAAGCATTGAATACTTTATGGATTCCTATTCTATTATATTTGGCCAATAATTTAGCGAAAAATTGGCTCAATTTTTCCTTCTGGCGCAACATATGGCGAACTGAGGAAACAAATCAAAACTTTGTAATACTTTAGCCGCACATCAAAAAAATCAAATAACACATCGAATTGTGATTTCGATTGATTTTTGCCGCAATTCATGCGATTCTCAGAAATATATATATATTTGAGATAACATTTTCAATCTATACCTAAAATGGTTTATATAAAGCATGTACTGAACAGCACAGGGAATGGACTGATAGTAAGGAACAGTTTGGGAAACGAAAAGCATCAGAATATTCAGTATTGTATGGGTAGAGAAGAATAGGAGAAAAGAATCAGAAATGAAACAGAATCTGAATGCGAATCAGAATATTCAGTACTGTATTAGTGTTGGGGAGAAGTGAGTCTACACTACACTATGTGTTGCAACAGTATGTATCGAATCGCCAGAATTGAGGTAAAAGTGAGTTAGATTTGGGTAAAGATGGGAATACATAATCAGTTGAGCAAAAAAGGGAGAGAAATAGAAATACAATTCAATAAATTGAATGAACTGTCGACTGATTTTTTGCCAATTCGTTGCAAACATTGCTTAACCGAAAGGCATTGCAATTGGATTTCATACGTAAAAACGGTCTTCACTGCAGCACTACTACTGCTGGAGAGTATCATCAATAGAGAAGAGCAAAGCATAGCATCGATAGCATAGGAGAGGCAAACGATGCCAACAAATCTTATTATGTTTAATAGCAATGCGTCTAATATTGTAATATCGCCTCCGAATAAATCTCACTTAACTCAAGATTTTTATTTCATTTTATTATTTTTGCTGTTTATCTGTTGTCGTAGTTTGTAATGCAATGCAATGTCATGTGTAGGTAGTTGTGAGAACATGCTAGTGCTCAGTCTCAATCTTACCTCGTTCCAACTCATCAAAGGCATCGCGTATCGTTTTTCCAGCTTTTTTGGTGTCAAATATAAACTCGTATATAAGTCCGGCCAATACGCCACCGCTGAGAGGGCCCAACCAATAAACCTGTCAACGAAATTAAAGAATGAGTTCTTACTCTCTGTTCTCTCAATGTCTTCACTATTGTTAGCGAATGTCAAGAGTTTGCTCTAAAACAGACTTATATTGAAAACTAAAGAGAAGACAATGAGTTGAGGCTTAAGACGAGAAACGAAGTGAACACAAGTCTGAGCTGTGCTGTGAAGGCAATCAGTTTCAGGTCTGATAATGCCATCCCATTTAGCGCCACATCTTTTTCTCTCTATCATTCTATGGGATGTATTCTTAAAGGCTTTTCAACTCATTCTCCAGTTTTCAACTCAACTCTCAGCTCACGTCTAGTGCTATACAACAGCTCTCTATTTAGTGAAGAGAAGCAAAAAGTTTGTCTCTCTCTTGAGATTGATTTCTAGAGAATAGCTTTTGCGAACCAATACGTATAAACATGAGTAGCATTGCCAGTAATTTCTAAACTATAACTTCATATAAGAGGAACAGTAGCTCAGGAGACCGGAGAGGTTTAACAAGGAAACGAAAATTGAAACTTTTGGGATTCGCGTATAAAAACCAAAATAAAAAAGTGATGTAAAGAAAGGCGAATAAGAATAACAAAGGGATCGACAGAACGAGCGCTTCAAAAATGCTATACTTATTCATCTCAAGCCTAAGCCCTAGTATTGGATTTCGATATTATATCTGAATACCAAAGATGAGATGCAAAGCAAAAGCTATAGCCATTGATATAGTTTTTATGCTATCGATGTCTTATACACTCCTTTGCCTCTCATTTCTCTTCTTTGGACTCTTTTTTTCGTTTTAAGGTCTGATAAAAAACATCTTTTACTGTCTGAGAGAAACACTAGAAATTGAGTTGAGCTGAGCTGATGTGCCGAATAAAAATCAATACATTAGGCAAACGATATTTTGCCTCAAACTCGTTGTTAAAGCTCTTATTTTAGCGCCATTACTGTCTTCGATAGATATATCACTTCAGATACGAAAAAACAATATTATATTCACTTTTATAATGTCTAAACATTTTCACGAAATAAATCTCTGAGATCTGAGTTAAAAAATTTCTGTTGTTATAAGTCTTTTGGGAAATTAGACTAATAAACAGCACAATATATACAGTAATGAAATAGCTATCAAACACTTGGACAGGGATTGGAATGTAGTTGACAGCAGAATTATATTTATACTAGAATACAGTGTCATCTAGCTCACTTGTCATTGAAATGTTAATTTAAAATTAGTTGAATTTATAGAGTATTATATTAATAGAGTTTTTATTTATTAAATAAATAATATTTTGACTAAATTTACAGAATTTTGAAAAATCTCTACAGAATTTGATTCCTTCGGAGAATATTCTTGTAAAATCATAGTAGATTATTTGAGTTTGCAAATTGAAATCCCAGAGGAGTTTACAAGCTTACAGTCCTGTTAGCAGATATCTGAAATGTTTGACTAATTCCTCTTTACAAGACTTGTTCAACAATTTTTCAGTTTAATAGTACCTGAACTGTAAATATGCAATAAATCTTAAAATAATATTATTTTTTATTATACAAATAAAACTATATTAATATTCTTATGTTTGCAATACATTATTGCTTGCATTCAGATTAGAGCAGATTAGAAGCCTTTCACCGCAAGCAGTGTTTGGGCTTATCTTATGATTGCAGAAGCAATTAATATGTGCTCTATATTGTGCTCACAACTAGTTTTGCCAGAATTTGTTTGAATTTGTTTTGATAATTCCAGTGAACGTCAGTCCTAACAAACAATAACATTACATAAATTTTCTCTTTTCAACCATTTTTCTGAATTTTTATAGTTTTAGGAAAATAATGGTTCGTCTGTTAGAAGACGGAGAATATACTGTATGTACTGTCTGTGCGCTCTTTAGAAGCAAAGGAGTATTAGACGACTTTTGCCGAGTTTTACCATTTTTCTCATAATATGTCGCAAGAGTTTGCGATCGATGTTAACAGAGACGCACAAGAATATGGATGGAAGAGGAGAGGAGAGTGAGGAACAGCACTTTCCTATTTCCTAACTTATAATCAGTAGTACATGGCTTTGGGCTTCACTTCAAAACTATTTCTGCCTTCCATTCAGTGCATTCAGTCTAACACTACTGACTCGTGTCTGAGTCCGTCTAACATAGCATTAGTATTGGACACAAATCTAAAACTTTTCCTTCAATTGTTTGATTCGATCTTTTACTACACAGGAGTTGAACCGAAATGAGAGAATTGAGCTCAAGAAATGTCTAAATATTTTTCCGTAAGAGTCTGAGTCGGTGTTGATATAAGTATTTTTGCTCAGGAGTTGCAACCACTCCATAATGTTTGGATGACAGACACCCAAAAATTGGTTGTAAGGAATATAAGTCAAAATTCAATTGAATAGAACCGTTCGGCTATCAGAGGAAAGAGAGAGAGTTTCTGATAAGAGTTGAGCACAAACTGAACGAATGAATGGCTATAAGAGTTATATTTATTACATATCTCTGACTACTCTCTACTCCAATCGACGTAACAATCGCTTCAATTTCATAGCATTTCTGCTTTACTTACCCAATGATTCTTCCATCGATTCATAACAAACGACGGCCCCAGTGTGCGCGCCGGGTTCATACTGGCCCCACTTGCAGGTAACTAATCAATCGGTTGATACAATGTATGATCGCATCAAATGGGTTGATGAGAAATGATGGACACAGATGAGACGATGCCATGAAATGCAAGAAAAGATACAATCAATTACTTAATGTAATCAAAGCGAAGCAAAACTATAGAAATAAATACACAAAAGAGAGAGAAAAATACTTTCTTTGCTTTCATTTATTTTAATTTTCAATTATATGTTGGAATATAAATAATGGCTTTCCTATCAATTAGAAGACGGAGAGAGCAGACAAAATGGGAACAGATGTAGACTGGGTTTAAATTAGAGAAATTGAAACCATTTCTACACAAAAAAGAGTTTCGGATAGAAATGGAAAGAAATGAAAGCGACATAAAAAACAGTTTCAGTCCATTAATTGCGGACCCGTTTTAGCAAACGATTGTATTCTAAGCTTTAGGTTTACTCAAGACTTAGACAATATTTGGCCTTTGCCACTGTCTCACTGTCTGTCCTCTCTGCTACAGAACAGTATGTCTATTTGATGCCAGGCCAAGAGTGGATGCAATCTATAGTAAAACTCTAATGGAAATTAAATTCAGTCCCAGTGGTTGAGTCCATTCTCTAATTACAGACTAACATAAACTCAATCAGGCATTCAATCAGATTGACAGTCGAGTGAGTTATACAACAAATATCTCTCCGAAGACTCTGAACACTTCACTCACTCATTCCAGTTGTGATCACTTTTGAGAATTGTTTCTAATTTTTCTACTTTTCTCTACTGTTTTGCGTTTATTTTTTACAGAAGAAGAAGAAGAAGTAGTCAACCAATTCTCCAATTCCTAAGACGGCCTCAATTCTAATGCATTTGCGATGTTTTGCTTTCTCTTTCAAATGCTTGAATCAAATACTTCTTTTGTCTCAATGGCTGTGTTTGTAGTGATTTTGGCCTCAAATACACTCTTATGTTAATCAATAATAATGAGCGTAGACTTAGAGGACTTCCATTACAGGGGATAAGCATTAACTGAACCGACTCTACAAACTCTACTTCCACTACAAATTCATTCTTCGACTCCCATTCAGAATCTGAACCGACTTAACCATGAGTTCAGAGTTGGATATGTCCGACAATTATCTCAGTTTTGAATCCGTCTGTCTATTCAAGTCTTCACTTATTTTTTCTCATTTCGATTCTTATGACAATAAATATCACACATTTTCCCGTCCAATCATTTCTCAAGAGATTGGTTGGACTAATATGATCAGAGCATCTGTAATGGCCATTACCACAGCATAGATAGCATAGATAATTGAATGAGACCTCAGCTTATTTATGTCGCTTACTATATGTTGTGTCCAATGTATACACAAATCAAACATTAAAGCGATCGTAAAATTAAAAATAAAAACTATTATTAATATTAGCGAACGAACCAAACGATAATAATATAATATATCATTAAATCCTAACACAAGAAGAGTATGTTTTGTCAGGCATTAAAAGCTGCGGTGAATCATATGAGAAATGAATCGTTTATTAGAATTAATTAAGAATTAAATTCATTGCGAATATTCTGCGAGTTTTCTAACCATTAATCTAATGATAATGATTGACAAAATAAAAGTAAACTTATTTCATATTTATTTATTAGTTCATCCGATAAATAGCTTAAATGTTGATTCTATCCAATAAATTGATGAAGAAATTGATAGAAATTATAATATTTTGCTTCCTTTCAGGTAATATCATATTATAATTCATTTGATGTAAAAGTAAACTAAAGTAAAAGTTTGTTACTTATGGTGATTGTTGTCCCTGTCGTGTAATTTGAAATATAAATGAGATAAAACAAAACAGAGAACAAAAAAGAATTGTATAGGAAGATAAATTTAAATTTTAAACAAGACTGAGCAGATATTTTAACGCCTTTATAAGTAAATCTTTAAAATTTAATAAACTTTCAAAACATTTCAGAAATTGTTATATAATTTATAAAATTAACGAAAATATTAATCAAATGTAAAGAGAGATGAATAAAATGATAATTATTTACGAAGTATTCTGTAATAAGACTTAAAAATAATCTTATATTAGTAGCCAAAGGAGAAGTATTTAATGAATAATCAAGTTTGTTCTGATGTAAGCTATGTAAAACTAATTTCTGCAAGCTATTATTCCAGGTCTATATTCCAGGTTTTAGTAGTTTATTGTATGAGTAGAATATTGCCCAAGAACAAACTCACTTCTCTACTGCAAAACAACTTGATCAAATAAAAGTTATATAATATTATATTTCTATTTTCTATATGACGGGGGGCACTCAGACCTAAACATTATAGACTGCTAGTTTTTAAAAATGAGTTAAAAGAAATAAAAAGACAGCGAACTTATCTTAAAAAGACATATAATTTATTGAATGGATTGAAAAAAATTTGTGTCAAAATCAATGCTCGAAACTATTATTTTATTTTGAGCCTAACATTGAATAGAATTGTCTAAAAAATGCTAATCTATTGAGTATTATCTCAGCTCTGAATTGCTTTCACTTTTCTATTGACTATTTTAAATAAACCATAAAATCTCTTAACTATAATATTTTAGACATTAATTCTAAACCAAAATCTCTTTATTTTCTTAAATGAGTGAAAAATAAAAAATATGAGGAAAAGAATGAATTAATTAAAGTATTAAAAAGAGACAAAACAACTAATATTGCCATCAAATTAATGAGACGGATAACTATTTAATTTGATTAATAAAATGTGCTCAACCCAAGTGTAATAAAAACCAAATGAAGCAGTTCAATTAGTTTTAAAGATTGCTATACTTTAAGAAAATTTAATTATAAATATACCTTATTATTCCTATTGATATATAATATCCGTTTTGCCTTGCTGCATAAATTGAATGCATTGCTGTTTCATATTCTCTCAAAAAATAAGATTTCAATACGAATTTAGTTATTATTCATAATTTAATTCATCTGACCTAGTCTGATTAAGATAGCATGGCAACTTGAATACAAATCAAGTGCTGAGACACAGGTTTATATAATTTATTGAACAAATAGAGTAAATATCGAAAGAATACTCTATTCTCTCACTCTATAAGGATCTATAGATTGGTTTTATAAATAGTTTGTATTCATATTTATTGAGCAAAACTAATATTGTTGTTGAGCTGTCAGTCAAACAACACATTTAGAGTCAGCCCCGAAAGTAATTATATTAATTTTTTTGAGTGGTCTTTGATAGATGTTTGGCCACTAATGTTGACTTAACTTTCATTCTCAATGATGTGGCGCTAAATAAATACTTCAATACTTATATTATTTTTTCCAATTCCTCTCTTCAATGCATTTTTGTTTATCGAGATCTGAGAGAGCTTTCACACAATTTTTTATCGGTTCTCATCTCTTATATCTGATTCAGAATAGAAGTATTCAATTCATAACTTGTCGTCAAAAATCCCGAATCAATAAAATAGAGAAAAAAACTTTTTTTTGAGTTTTAAAAGACATGAATTATAAATGAAATTCAGAAAAATTTTCTGTTGCTGTCAAACAAGAATTAAATACTCTGAAGAATATATCGATAAATAATTTAGAGCCAAGTATAGAGTGAATATAAAAATTATATTTTTTCCATTCAATTAATTATATTTTTTTCATTTCTTTTTTGGTTAAGTTTATAAAAATAAAGCCATTCTATCGATCAGAACAATGGAATCGTTTAAATAAAAGTTAAAAACTAATTAAGATTTCTTGAGTTTTCCCATTTTGGGCTTAAAGTCAATAATTCTGTGGAGAATATTCTGAACACTATTTACTCTTTCGACTACAAACCAGAATTTCTCTCACCATTCGATACACTTTATTCATGTGATTCTTGAGATCTCGTTATATATATATATTTTGTGACTGAAAGCAGTTTTCAAAATTGAAATTCTGCTCAAGTATTACATATTCATCACATCCTTATAAATATTCATGGCTATCTTTTCTGCCGAAATAACATCGTTAACATATGATGAATGAATTCCTATTTAAGAGCAATATTCTGAGTGCCATTGTGTTTAGATTCCGGGTCTGTTCAATAACCCATTTATTCTCTAGTTATGAGAGAACTTCAATGTTCTTCTCTCTTAATGTTTTCCTATTTATTCTGCTTTAAACGTAGGAATAGCCACAAAATTAAACCTTTCATATGACTACAAACCATTGAGCACTAGTACTGGACTGGACTCTCATATATTTACAGACTTGAGGTCTCATTCGGTTTCTCCGTTTTATCATTACATTACCTAAAACTGGAATCGCCTGAGAATTGGATCATATATTTCACTGAATCTCTCACTATTTTCATGTCCTCATGGCTTGAGTCTGATTAAAATCAATGACTGCTTTTTGCTCTACTTTTTATACTCTGTGTAAAGAAATGGAAAAAGTTTTGTCATAATTCATATGAATTATGTTTTTTCTTGTTCTGTAAAAGTGATATTAAATGTATAAATGATGTCTAACTTGTCATACATTAACTGTTTAGTAGTATTTGCTTAACAGATCGTATAATCCATTAGAATGTGTCAGTAAATACATAAGTAATAAATTAGAAACCAATCTAAGAGTCAATACCCCAGTGAGTGAACAGACGAGATATGCGATACCAATAGAGAGCGAATCACTTCCTAATGATTTACGATTTGGATCCAGTGTTGCGAATATTGTGAAGACCACCAGAAATGTTAAGACAAACTCAACTCCGAATATCTGCCATGAGCTGAGCTGCTCGTGAGCTACGGAGATGCCCAGAGGACCCATACCTTGATGGCCGGTCACTGATACACTAAATCAAAGGAAGAAAAAAATAAGAGATAAATAATTAGCGACAGTAATGAGGCGTCGAGTTTGCGGCTCATCTACATTAGGAACTGATGAGAGTCTGGTCTATGCAAATATGGGACTCTGACTGCCAATGATTTATAGGATAAGACTGTTGTGAATGTGCTTAAGATTCGTTACACAACTAATCGTTTAACTCCATTCACACACACCATCTGTTCAGCAATTATTTTAATTAATATTTTGCATATAAAATGAAATCTCGTTTTAATGTAACACAAAAATCGATTCCAAACTAAAAGATAATTTTCTAAATGAGATAATAAATCAGAAATTAAAGTCTGAAAACTGAAAATTGTTTAACGAATGCTCGGAGAGATTCTGAGACAAAACAAAATAAAAGTCAAAAGTTTCCGGTTTTACAAAGAAAATGCAAATGAAAATGAAAATGCATTTACAGAATCTGTTTATATATAGAATTAATGATTTGAGTTAAGAGATTGTCTGCAATAAGAGAGAAGGTTTTCATTGTCTAAATGGAGAAAATAAATACAATAACTTTCAATTAATTATTTGTCTCAATCATTACTTTCCCTTTCGTACAGATAAGCCAAATAATGGAAAAACTTTTTGCGAAACAAGTTTTGCGATTTTTATTCTTTTTACTACTTTTTTCATACGATTTTCGTTTGATTATAAAGTCTTAACAATAACTGTTATATTATTATAAAGATATTTATATATAATTTGAACAAAAAGGCAAAGGAGGTGCAAGTCATGATGAACAGGCATGAGTGGCACTCGTGTCTGGGCTGAGAATACTCATCAACACTCACTTCAATTCAATAATGATAATATAGCACTGGTATACTAAGCGCGACCTCACCCACACATCACAATTTATGAGCGCAGAGAAGGTATTAACTAAAATGATAGGCAAAGGCATAACAACAGCACAATATTCCGTCAGTTTGTTGAGGCGTTTCCCCTATTTTTTGCCCGTTTTTACCCGAAATATGAAAAAAAATGAGAAAAAGGAAAAAATTTCATATTTTATGCTCTTTTGACTCACAAACTCTGTCTGACTTACAATTCATGATATTTATGATACGCTTATTGACCATTATTTCAATCACTGACACATCTTTTGCGGCACAGAATGCCTGAACATTAGGCGAGTTATCTCTTATTCTCTTATTCTTTGTTCGATTTTATACCAAAAACTATTATTTGGCACAAATTTTTGTTCGCTTTTCTTCTATTCTTTGTCGCTGTTATACACAGCCTATCATTAATGTTAAGGAAATTTGAGAATACATTTCCATAATATGCAATAAATATATACTTTCAACAGATCTTAAAGTCTTCTCACAATAAGAATCTCTCTTTTTTTGTGGTGACTCTAATTGAGGCACAATTTAATAGTTATCTAATTCATAGCTATTTTACAAACAGAGTATACGCTTAGACATTGAGAAAAAGATCGTGAGATTCGAGTGACTGGTGTTGTAGAGCACCTGCAGCTCTGTTTGCATAAATAAAATGTCACTTTCACTGCACAGTCAGCTAAACACCTGAACTCCTCTCCCTTTTCCATATCCTCTCCACTCTATTCTCTATTTCATAATTAGTTTCTGTTTCACTGACTTTTCTAGAGATTAAAATTTTTTTAATTTTTATATTCATTATATTATTTCGCTTTTTTGTGTTCGCAATATTCGTAGACTTTTTTTTGAACTGAAAACCGAATCTAATTCAGAAAATAGCCATAAAATAAAAACTTTTTTAATACAGATCTCGTAATAAAATAAAGTAAAACCAATAAGAAAAATGTGGGAAAACTTTTTCAGACATGAGTTTTAAAGTTTTGGCCATCAGTTTAATTGTAGTTAATGTCTGGTACTGTACGTGCTCTCCAGATTAAATACATCATTTATATGATGTCTACCATCTATTTGGTGTAATACATACCAAACCCCACATACAATAGATTTTATTTTGTGCCTTTACTTTGTGACCGTTGGGGAGAAATACTGAGAAATGAAGTTAAGAGAAAAAAAATTACTTTAGGTTTTGCTTTCAATAATATTCTGGCTTTTAGTCAGACTTTTAAAAAATTTATAATATTTTTTGCTTAAAATATAAATCAAATAAAAGCAATGCATTAAAAATGCAAACAATTTTTTGCCTCTATATACATCAATATATTGGTTGCTCTAATGCTTATATCAAAGAACAAAAACCCTTTAACGTCAGAATGTATTTTCAGTGCATTACTGTTGAAAAGGCATTTCAAAAAATAAATATTGTATTAGTGCTGATGTGTACCCAAGTCTCTGATGAGAAGCGTTTCATTTGCATCGATTGACTGAAGAGTGTTTGCGAAAACTTTTAAACAGTTAGGTTGAGCTCATGTCAGCATCACTGAACTCAACCTCTCTTAATAACATCTCTCAATACCCGGATTTAATTTATGGAATAATACTTAAACAAAATCATTGAAAGCGTATATAATTATAATGTGTTTTCTATGTGTGCTATCGAGCACTCAAAATGATATAATCATATCAAACAGAAGATATTTCAGCATTCAATACAATCAAGCTATGCTGCACCGATCAAATGATGAACTTTTCTAATTAATATTTTGCTGATAGCACTCATACTATTCCAGTGCTTCTCTAATGTCAGCTCATTCAGCACATCCAACACAGCTAACTGATCCAGCACATCTAACACTGTTAATAGCCTGCATTAAATTTATGACACAACTCATCAACTTTTGTATACGTTTTCTATTATACGATTGGAGAACATGTATCACAAGTTCACCACTATTTCCA
This sequence comes from Eueremaeus valkanovi, assembly GCA_034693305.1. Taxonomy (NCBI): domain Eukaryota; kingdom Metazoa; phylum Arthropoda; class Arachnida; order Sarcoptiformes; family Eremaeidae; genus Eueremaeus; species Eueremaeus valkanovi. The sequence goes on from JAQIWA010001074.1 coordinate 13,453, forward strand.
AATCCATTCTTTCACTTCAGTTAATTATGAATTGTAAGGACTCTTAATGTATGACTAAATCCTTCGTTTAGACAATATATACAATGAATATATTATTTGAATTTTTATTCTTATTCTATGAAAGAGTGAGAGTTTGAAAGTGTAAGGGATGAGAACAGTCTATACTAAGACTCATCACTGGATTCAAAGCTAATTAAAAACTTGAACATAAGTGCAAAGAATGAGAGAATTTTTAAATTAAATTTTGATAATCATATTTGTAAGGAAAGAGTGAAAGAGTGAGAGCATTAATATTGCACAACAATACTGGTGTAATGTATGGCAACATCAGCTAACAATCGAACCACTGATGAATTGTGAGCCCATAACAGCCTTTCTGTTCCCCAGAGCACAGACACAGCAAACATTGAACTATTCTTTTGAAAGCAGCAGGAGCATATACGACAGATTTTTCATGCTGACGCCCAGGCTTTATTTTTAGGAAAGTGTATCCAATAAACTATTTTTTGTATTAAATATTAGTTTCTTTTATTGATATTATCAATGATCAGGGTCACAACACCAACTTTTCACCTTTCTTACAATATGATATGGACAAAAATTGAAAAAAAACTGCTGAAAGCGATCACAACATTCACACTTCGTTAATTTAAACTGGTTAATTTTTCGAAATTGTCTTGCAAATTCTGAAAGAATCCAGCTGAATTCATTAAAGGTAAACAATTGTGAATTATTTCTATTAGAAAATTGTGCTGTTCTCTTCTTCTAGAACATATAAATTAGGTTATTTTGTGCTGGTTGACCAAAGTAACTGACTCAACACAACACTACTCGGTACTTTTGACGTATTACAACCTATGTCATTTATAAAGTGGAATTATTGCAGACAATAATTATTTGAAGGCTGCAATAAATTCCCGGATGCAGTCATAGGCAGTTCAGAACAAATTTGTCTATTTTTGTGCCCAATTTTCTATATATTATATTCGTCTGTATTGTTAGTTTCGAGAGTTATTTGAATTGATGTTAGCGTTTGAGAGGCAAAACATTTCTTATGAAAGTAGTCTAAACACTACCGAACAGTATAACAAACGCCAAAACGTTTGTCAACTAAAAAATAATATTAAAAAACTGTATGACCAGTGTATTGGACAGACAGATAACCGGCATTCAATATGACATCTGTGGCTATTTGCTATTCACACCATACGATAGGATAGTTTTGCTATTATTTCGAGTGCAATAAAAAAAGGTTTAGTGGAGACGGAGAATGAGAGTGCTATTTGAGGGCATAGTATTGGAAAAGTTAAAAACCAATACAAATATTGCTATTCGTATAGAAATATTGCTTCACTAAAAAGTTGGCGATAGAGTGCGAGAGAGAAAAATCAATCTCTCTATCGAATAGATCGTTGCCTTTTCTCTCTTATATTTTTTACTTTATTTTTTCCTTATATAAAGTCTATTCGTATATTGCCTTAACCTTTGATACGTTAGAGGACTAGACGATGAATCGTCAGAAAATACATATATATTTGTGAAACGAACTGATTCAGCAGTTGTTAGTATACATACAGTGTATTCGCCGCAGCGTTTATGGAAAATCTAAATGTTTTCAGTTCCCACTGGTTTTCACTTCCCTTCCAAATAACAATAAAGTTTAGGAATAACTTCTTAAGACATATTGAAAGACATTTTCGTCTCTCCTTTCCGTCTCTATTCAAAAGTTCGCGAATTCTTTTCGGTCACAAATAGTTTCTCATGAAATGCACTTTGAATTCGTATGCATACAAAAGCTGATGAATTGCATAGCGTTTAGATAATTCTTGTTCAATATTTTCCAGTCATTTGCAGCTCGTTTTGAAAATTTTAATATTATTTTTCTACTCAAGTATTTCAGATAAATACCCGAAACAGACGAAAAAACTAAAGAAAATACAAAATAAAATATATTTCTTCTAAATCTCTCTTAAACTTTAAATTCTGGTACATTTTTTCTGTCAGTGAATAACACATTGTCTGCTAAACTAAACAAACAAATAGTCGTCTTATTTATGGTATGCGGTATTTGTCGACTCGAATACATTACTCAAAATGCATTTTCATTCAATTTATTATAGTTAGAAAACATACACAAAATCTGTTAAATTAATTTAAAAGAAAGTTTCATTTTTTCAACTAAAGTACGATTTTTTCTGCGCTTTTAAAATAAAAATGAATCCAAAAGTTATTTGTTATATAATACAGTCTGAGAGGCAATATTGTATCCATTATTCAAAGTAGAGCCATATGTACGGAACAGAAGAGTCCAGAAGAGATGGAGAAAAGATTTTTCCAATTTTGTGCGAACACGCAATACATTACAGATCATGAGTACTAATGGATGTATTGCTTGCTTTGCTTTTTCTTCAGCTCTCCTTTTGTGCCTCAATTTGATTCTTGTGTTCCTAACACTCGATCGTCGATTGCATGCATTTCTGTTCACTTTTTATTCTTTTTCTGTTCTTTAGATTCTCTCTCTTTTTTTTTGCTCCGAACCAATCATTTGGCCTTTAGTTAAGAGTTGAGAATGTCTTCAAAGATATTTGACGTACAATTGAGTGTTCAGTGTTTAGTCGCTAAAAATAACATAACATATACTCAACACACAAGTCATGCAATAATTTCAAACTAAATGCAACAGATTTTTGGTATGCAATACATTCCAAACACTTTAATTGCCAGAATTGAAGTCAACATATAATTAATGAATTGAGCGATAATTCAAATATCTTATTGACTTTGGAAGCGAATAGTCGTTAACCCAAACCGTCTCCGAAATTATGCGAATTAAATGCGAGAATTGTATATAAAACTGATTTTGATTATAACTGATCGACAAAACTATTCAATAAATACTATTATTATTAATAATAATTTTCATTTCTTTATTACTAATTATAATACAAAATAACATTAAAATAACTGCTAATCAATTGATGACAATTAGCGGCAAAAGTTCCATTCAGTAGCTATCAGTATCCCTGGCCTCCAGTGCTGTGAAGTTGGAGACCGTGAATGTCTGTCTCTCTCATGATATTATAGACAGGAAATGAAATGAAATATATTAATTGCAAATATATTCAGGATTCAGCAGTTCCTTACAAATTCATTTGTTTGCAATAAAATCATATTCAATGACAAATAACATGACTTATAATATTTTATAACAGAAAAGTACTTAAAATAAACAAGTTCAAAATAGATTTATTAAATAAACAGAAAATATCCTGCTTTTCTTCAACTATACAATTGATGAAAGGTAAACTGAATTGCTATCAAATATAAAATAGCTCAAATATATATGCTATCTCTGAAAACCTAATTTTTCTGATCAAATATAAGTTTATTTAAATTGAGCATGATCACTGTGCGATGATTGACCAAGTTCAACATAATCTTAAATGTTGGGAAAGAATATTTAATATTCTGAAAAATATAGAACTATTGAAGTTTTGATTAAAACTAATCCGAATTGAATTATAAGAATAAAAATTTCATTTCAAATATTTTTAGAATAAAATAAGCCTTTATTCTCATTATTTGTATTCTTTTTAAGCCATTAGTAGAGTTCCCATTTGGACAGAGGTCGGCAATGGGGGGGGTTAATCCCCTGAAATTTTGGCAAAAATGATCCCATCTTGAAATTTTTGAAACGGCCTACTTTATCCAATATTGCTTAAATTCCAATTCCAATGACCCCGACCAGAAGCCCCATTTGTGTGACTGATAACCCTGAACCCGGGAGCCTTGTCTACCCTTGGCATTTGTAAATAGTTTCTGTAATTATCATAAATAAATAGAAAATATAAAGCAATGTTTGAGCAAAGGAAAGGATCATATCTAGCAATTAGCTGTCAGAACACATACAATCCCAGAATCGATAGTCCTTTGGCTAACCCTTTAGTTTTGCTTTAAATCTAATTTATTTGTTGTAATACTCGTTAATGTTATGTATGTATCGTTTTTTGTGTGCAATGCTTTTGAAATCAATTCAACCGCTAATACATATTCATTATTAAGGATTGAATCACCAAATCTTTACTTAAATATCCAAAGTATAGCACTGGTAGTGCATAACTGTGCAGTAACTGTACAATACTGTACTGTATTGTAGAGCAGATCTGACTTTTTCAATGCGATTCTGATGCGAATGAGAAGAGCTCTTAGAATAGCTCTGAAATCGCATTTAGGGTTCGCGTCATTAATAATGAGATTAACAAACTTGAAGCCGACCTCACATTTCACTGTCAGCCCATTCAGCCATTAATGCCGTTCCAAGAGTTTGGGCCAACGCTTTTGGCTCTTGTTTTTCGACTAATTTTTATTTATGCCATCAGTTGTACAGAAACTGATGTTTAAATCTTTTTGCGCTTTCGATATATTTGTGTATAAATTGTCAAATCGTTATAAAACTCTTTATTTTAATCAATAAATTGTAAATAATATTCTCTGTAAATATAGTCAAGCCGTGAGCTATCAATTTAAAAGCAAATTTAATGCAATTCTGAGCATCAAATATATTCATTCACATTTGAGGCTATATTTCCTAACATTCAATTCGCATATACTCTACACTCTTCTGACTAATTGCTGTTTTATAAATACATTATTAATATTAATATATATTTTCTATTTTCTGTTTTGCCCGAAATTATTTAGCAATTAAGGTGTCATTGAATGGCTGTGCTCTTCCATCTCTGTCTACACTAGAAGCCAAGTTTCAAACCGACTAATCATATGCTAATTGCATCGGACGTAAAGAGTGCCCGAAGTCATGCAAAGGCATTCATTGGCAGATGCAATGGCAGAGAAGGAACTGGAAAAGAGCCACTGATTTACTTAAAATTGCTCCAATTTATATCACAAAAGATATTTTTTTTATGTGAGTCAGTGCAGTCACAGTCGGAGTGAGTTAGAGCTACTTTAAAGGCAAAAAAATACAAATAAAAAGTAAAATAAAAAGCGTAGAGAAAAATGAAAAGCCTTTTCGAGCCGACAATAGAGCCTTAAAACTAGAAGTATTGCAAAAGCATTTATATATCACTTTAAAGGCGAAAGTTTTTGTGCATTTAGGAGATTGTCTTTTCTGCTCCTAATATATTTCAATTGTACAGAAAGTAAACCAATAAAAAGTGAACTGACAACCAACAAGATAGACTGATCCAGAATATTCTTGTTTTTATATGTTTAGAATAAGAATAAAAAATTATAATGAGATATATTTGATAACAATTGCTGAGATATGACTCCAAAGCAGTGGTCATACAGTTTGATCCGATATAAGTCACGCGTCGACACACACATACAGTACAGAGTAGAGGACAGGCATATATTTTGGAGGCATATCTTTTTTATGCTTAACGTTTATTATTATATCATATTATTATATAAAATGGAAAATATTAGAGAAAATTTCTATTTTATATATAGCTTTAGATATATACTGTATATTGTGCTGAAATTATTCGCGTGTTTGGGTTCGTTAAGAGTCTATGCACTGAAAAAAAACTTCGAGACATAAAATGAATTTAGAATAGCATTCATTGACGCGAGTCATAAAAAATTATTTTTTATATTTCATATCTTATTATTTATTACAGCCTTTATATGACTCTATTTTTGCTTTATTTCATTGACACTATTGCCTCGAATGAAGAGTTTTAATAACTTTTTGCTCTTAATGTTAGACAAGTTAAGGATAACAATAATAATCGTTATATAATAGACTGCTTTCGTTTAATACAACAGTTAATGATAGATACTTTCAATCCAATTCAATCAGAGGCTAGTGATGGCCAAGGACATATAATCAAACCTCTGTTGTTCTAGCAGAAAATTGCATAATATAAACTTAATTGCTAATAATGAACTCAAGTATAATACAGTGAAAAGATCTAATTAAACAAGATAACATTTTGAAATTGCTCTGGCTTTAATAGGAAATTAATCCAATCTAATGCGATGACTCACTGATGAGCTTGGCTACAGTAATAAAAAGTTTAAGACTTTAATTCTTAAAATAATAGCTCTGTTCGACAGTAATATCTTCTTTCTTGGAAACACATATAATGTTAAGAATAGAAAAAACTTTTCTTTAGTATTGTTTTGTCTTTGATATAGAATTTAAAACAATTCAAAAGTAAAGTGCGATTGAATTGAAAGAAAAGTTTAAAACGATTTATATTTTCTCTGTTCATTCGGTGCACTGAATAACAAAGATATAAAAATTCATACAATTTTCTAAATGATATTTATGACAAGTGAAGCACAAAAATACAGAGATTTCTATATATTTCTATTCAAATATAAATACAATTCTATTCGATATAACAGAATATATAATATATTTCTGATAAATGTTTTGCATTAAATATTAATCTCATTTCGGCTGAAATTAGAATCAATAGAATTGAATAGAATTGAAATAAAGAATTCTTTTGCTCTCATTTGAAATAAAAATGAGCTGAACACAAATGATTAGTATAGAGACCGCAAATGCAATGTGTATTTGCGCTAAATTAGATTTATTTATTCAAAATGTAAAGCATAGCTGAACTTAATCTCTAAAAGTAAGTGTAATTTAGAACCGATTCGAGTGTAGCTCCAGATTCCTAATGTTATAAGACTTTGGGTTTTTGTATAATAAGTTATATTATAAATATAAATATACTCTTTAAGAGATTCAGATCTGATTCTAATGTTTTATTTATTTATGCATTGCATTCACAATCTCTTCTCTGCTATTCTGTGTGCATAACAAATGAGATGTATTTCTGAATTAAATAATAATTGTTTACAATTCTCTAAAAGCAATCAATAATATATCCATCGATTCTGTTGCGAACCAAAGCCAATATTATTGCTGTTCTTCTGCAGTTCAATGACTATTCTGTACCGGAATTTCAATTAAGTAATTCGTTTATCAGATTTGGGTTTGATATTGAATACAAGTATAGATAGATTGAAGCAAACGATATATTGGGTTCGTTTCGAATCGACTCAATTAAAGTTACTTTCATTGAATATAAATTAGATTTTCTCTTCTGTTGCTCTACTCTAGAGCTGAGTCAAGAATAATAGTCTATATTTTAATATCCATAATATTTTGATTCTCGCTTGGAATCAACTAAAAGCATATCTGCGGCACATTTTAATTATATAAATGCATATCTGCAGACGTCTGTCAAAAGCCGAATAGAATTCCTTTATTATTAATAATAATACGAATGCTATAAATATAGACTAAACAGGTATTACATATAATTCACGATATATTAGACCATTTGAACGCAATGTTTGCAAACTTGTGATAGCGAACAGTGAACACAACTTTATTGCAGTGTCACAACTGATGCTTATAAAAGTGTAACCACAGGTGAAATGTAGAGAAATAGAGAGACATTTAGAGTGAGGAATAGTAGCACATATACTGTGTGCTATATGACGGGTATTACACGTATAACACACCCATAAATCACTTTAATATGAAGCCAAAAGTACGCCTAATCGTTGCGCCCAAATACGCGTTAACGGGCTCTGCATTTGCTGTACATTTGGCACAACATTTATATTCAGTGTCGCATTGACTTCGAGATAAACTTTTTATATACAGTACAGCTGTCTGTCCGTATGGACTCGTCTAATGGAATTTATACCAGTGATGGATACCCAACACATTTTTTTTACTGCTCTTTATTTTCTAACATTCATAAGAGTGTATATTTTGATGTATTTTTGGAGCAAAATATGTCTATTCATAAATTGATATAAATATGTTCCGATAATATGAACGCCATATAAAACATCGAAATTTACAGTATATTCTCATTATTCGCATTACATTTGTAAAAAACATTTTAAATATTTTCGCGTTTTCTGTATCGAGTTTTCAGTTATTTAGTTATTCTGTATGTGAAGAGCAAACAATTTGTAAGGCAGGGACAATGAGTTATGCTCATAAAGTAACATTACAAAGTTTTTGGTATAATATGGTTTG
>JAQIWA010001075.1:0-21476 GCA_034693305.1 Eueremaeus valkanovi
GACCTTTTTCATAAATAAGCAAGTTGAATTCAAGGAGCAATTGAGTATTTTGTAAGTAGATTATTATATAGTACAGATGGAAAAGCAAATGTGTGCTCAACTCTCAGTAATAGCCGTTCGCTCAGTACTTTACTAGAGCCCGGGCGTCTCAGAGAATTATCTGTCTACGATGATGGAGCTCAACAGCAATTATAATAATTATATACACATGGTTGAATATTCTCTATGATTTTACAGTGTTATGATTAAGTTAGCCATCGCTTGCCAAAGGCAGGGAGATTATCTCTTAACATTTTTAAACTAAGAAAGCTGACTCAATTCTGGTGAATAATTTGACTAATTTTGTGATACAGTTTAACACTTTATTCAAAACAAAAGATCAAATATTGCTTTAATTACGAACAGTTTTAAAAATAAAAAAAATCTTAACATTAGATAAACTGTATCACAAAATTAGTCAAATTATTCACCAGAATTGAGTCAGCTTTGTTAGTTCAAAAAGTTTAAGAGATAATCTCCCTGCCTTTGGCAAGCGATCGCAAACTCAGTCATATTCAAACTCCACTCTATGTACAGTATATAATAATTGCTGCTGAGCTCTATCATGGTAGACAGATAATCATTTGAGACTCCCGGACTAGTAAAATACTGAGAGCGTTATCTTAATATATTTTCGATAACTTATTATTTCTTTCAATGATTTCATATCAGCTTTGAATCAAAAAATTGTTTGAATAAAAGTTTAATTATTTATTCACAAAATTATTTTAATCTCAACTCTTGTGTTAAAAATTTGATTTCAATCTGATATGAAATCATCGAAAGATATAAGAAGTCATCGAAAATAAGATAACAGTTATTACTCAGAGTTGAACACACATTAGATTCCCCGTCTGTACAGACAAGGTTTCAAAGGATGCTAATTAAAGTGAACAAAATATAAATATAAATGATTATATAATTGGCCTAGGATTCTGAGTGGTGTAGAAGCTGGACTGTACCGGCACTATTGGTTGGTAGAAGATGCTAAAATACGAACCAGGAAACAGTTCTTAAGGCAGTATAAACCAGAACAATATAAGCGATTAATTCACCCGATTGAGCCGGATTATGCTATCAAATTGAGATCTGTGTGGCATGGTGTATTGCCCATATTTTATAGCCAGCTTTATTTTCATGTTGGAAAAAATCATCCTTGGCAAATATCAATATATTATAGTAAATATACAAAATATAAAAAATATAAAAGTAAAACGAAATCTCAGAACAATTGCATACAAACACCGTATTTATAAAACTATTCCGAGTTTTATAAATAAAGCGAAAAGAATTCAGAGATTAAGTTGCAATCCTAAATTGGTGCATGCTCAATTGAGACTCAATTACATGTTGTATTTTCATAATAACTTAACTGTAAGATAAAATTGACCTGAACTCATTCAGACCATTTGATTGATTCACAAAATTTGTAATTTTTTGAATAAAACCATTCGTTTAAAACTTTATGCGAATAGTCAGTGTTTAAATATGAATGACCAAGGCAATCTAACATTATGTAAATCCGTGTGGATTATGTTCTCGACATTCAACATGCTTTGTCTACCATCTACACAGGTACTTTTAGTACTAGTACAGGTACTATTAGAGAAGAATGTTAAGAGAAATATGAATAATGTACTCTAAATTGTTATCTATCTAAAAAATAATTCAAATATGTAACTGGATCCTTTGATCTATGAAGGAATTTATGAACATATTTTGCCTCAATTAGATCTCATCACAAAATAATTTAAAATAAACTCAAAAATAGCTGAGTTTTTGCTAAATATCTACTAAAATAATACAAATATTTACTAAAGGGTTGATTGCATTATGAAATATAGTGATAAGGATTATGAAAATAATTCATAAATAAATATGCGATAAATGGGTTAAAATTCTTTATAATTTTGTATTATTACTGAAAATACTGGAAACGAATGAAATCGTTCAAAAACGTGTCTATTATTGATTTGTATAATCTATTTCCCATTATTTTTCCGGGAATTTCCTTGAATTCCTGGCAAATTCTGATCATCTGAAAGAAGGCTAAAATTAAATTGAAATAAAATCAGAAACTAATATAAAAATGACTAGTTCATATTTAAACTACTAGTTCATATTACTAGTTCAAATTAACCTGTATACTTTACCAGATTGTTCGAACAACAAAATATTTTTGCACCGGGGAAATATTTTGTTTCGGATATAAAGGAAATGTATAACTCTTCCATTAATCTAATCTACGTCAATAATACTCAGTCAGTCAGTCATTTGTCTGAATAATATGATTAGCGAACAAACGGTGAGATTTGAATATCTGTTACAAAACTGATTGTGACGTTAGACTAGGATTCCGTCAAAAGGTATAAAAATCAATGAATTCGTTCAGACATTATAATCATTCGCAACGAAAACCTAAACTAATTTTCAAAATGAAATATATTATACTTATATCCGCTCTCATAGTCTGTGTGTACGCATCGGCCAAATGTCCGCAACCGACCGGTCAGTTCCCGACTGACATCTGGTGCGAACAGTACTACAACTGCTGGGAAGGCAAAGAATATCTGTCCAACTGTCCTACTGGCCAGGACTTTGATGCGGAGAAGCACGAGTGCACGTATTGTGAAACAGTCAATTGTGGGACCAGAAGGAGAAAAATCGGTACAAATTTTTAGCCCATTATTAACATTTGAAAAATTAGTTCTCAAAAATTTATTTTCAATTATTTGAAAAAAATTAATTCCTTATACCTATCCTAATAGCCTGCAACGCATTGGTCCAAGATTAATTTCACTGGCTGAGAATCAAAGCACCTGTATCATTATCTTATCTATACTAACTTATTTGACTTACTATTCATATGTAATAAAGAGTTAATTAAATATATTTTAAGACATTTTTTAAAACACTTTTATCTAATAATAAAAAACATTTTTCATATTTTATCCGAAAATTTATTTAATTATATAATTGTTTTCGCAAAACAGAAAAAAATTAGTTAAAGTAAAATATTTTCCAATTATTTTTTTTGAATAATCTGTATATTAAAGTTGAAAACTACAATGTTTTCATCAAATTGATCTTGATAATATTAGCTTTGGATGTATAATACTTATTGATTATATAAGAAAACTAATCTAGGTGTAATACATTAAGCAGAACAAGACAGACCAAATGTAAAACAGACTATTCGTATGCAACTGAAGCGCATTATTATTTAGTCTTAGATATCGTTTCACACAATCCTTCTTCTCTTCAGTCCTGTCTATCCATTGGTAACGACTGCTCGAGCTATGAATCAAATTAAAAAACGTATTATTTATGTGAAAACCATCGCAATTGTTGACCACTTCCTGAGCGAACAGATGGAGCACATCATCAATCGGCTGCAGACTATGGCCAACACATCTGTGCCTATAGTTGGCATGAATACAGTCTATCAGCTCATATATGATACAGCACTTGTAGCTCTCAAACAGAGGTCTGCCGGAACCAAAATCAAAATAATAGATGAATTCTTTGTTTTCGATTTCATTGAAATAAAAATTCGGTATTCGCTGAAAATCGTGGTCAGCTTTAGGCCACTTATACCGAACCGTTTTGATACAGTGCGGCGAAAAGGACTTCATTAATGTCGTACAGTCTTTCACGTCATCGAACAGTATTTGTCCGTGGACACTGACCTGGATATGATTATAAAATGTTCTGGTTAAAAAGAATTATAGTCTAGTATTAGGAATTAGCAAGATAATTAGCAGAACCAGGAAAAACGTTCCGCCTTCCCGGGCATATGAGTCTGGTGTCATCATAAGTAACAAAGGGGGGAGTCTACACATTAACTCAATAGTTAGCAGGTTAACAAACGCAGCTCAAAGATGACCTTTTTGTGTTCAAAAAGCACTGTTTGAACTTGGAACTTTCCATTTGGAACAGCAAACTTGATCAGTGTTTGAAAGTTAACCTGCTAACTATTGTGTTAACTCCCCCTTTGTTTGTTATGATGACACTATACTCATATGCACGAGAAGGCGGAACGGAATTCCAGACTCTGATAATTAGACACATTTCAGAAATTATCGCTATAGTAAATGATCAAGCTCCTACTATTAATGGATGTTAAAAGTCAAGGATCATTTTATTAGTTGACATTATTTAAAACTTACCATGTGAGCGCCATAACTCATGTTTATAGCATAGAATTCATGTGTAAATTCACCTCTCAATATAATCTTGTCCTTATCATACGACTGGATGCTATTTATATCGAGTGACGACTCAACCAAAGTATATAAATAAATATTTAATACTATTATAGAAAACATTATAAAAACAATGAATTAATTCTAATAATTCTAAAATTATTTTTCAAGTTATATATTGCGAACCATTGCTAGAATAAGAATAAAATTTCTAGCAGATAATCATAACCTGGGTTAACAATTAAGTGATAAATTCTTGTTATGATTCATAACGGATGAAATACTGAGTACTTAAGTAAGATATGCTTTGAAATTGAATCCATTAATTGATATCAAATATGTTTTTTATTTCTCAATATATTTCTGTTGTAATATAATATTCACTTATATTATGACCAGAGGCTGGAAAACCGTTCCGCCTTCCAGTGCTTATGAGTCTGGTGTCATCATATCAAACAAAGGGGGGTGAGTTAACATATCAACTCAATGGTTAGCAGGTTAACTTGCAAACACATTTCAAGTATGCGGTTTCAAATGGATAGTTCCAAGTTCAAACAGTGCTTAACACAAAAAGGTCATCTTTGAACTCCGTTTGATAGTTAACCTGCTAACTATTGAGTTGATGTGTTGACTCCCCCTTTGTTTGTCCTGATGACACCAGACTCATATACATGGGAAGGCGGAACGGCTTTCCAGGCTCTATCACTCAATTAAAAGATGATATTTTTAAATAAAATTGAAATCTAGACGAAAATTAGCATGATCATTTAAATAATAACATGCTTACCATGGATGATTAATACCATCTACTGAATAAATATAACTAAGCCATTGATGGCACACTATTGCGCAAAAATTCAAAAAAAGCTTAAACTTATCAAATAACAAGCTAGCTGAAATAAACATTGTATCAGGTTCCTTTAAATATAAAGGTCAGTTACATATTTTATTGTGTTTTTCTACTATTCTGAGAGTTTATTGAATAGAGATCTGGACTTAAAAGACGATAAAATTAATGTGAAATCAGATCTAAAGAGTTCTTAAGAAAAGTTCGCTTCAAATAAAGAGACAAAAAATAATCGATTGCTTAAAACTAATTATAAGACACAGACTAAATATGATCACTAAAAATTGTGCCTGTATTCAATTTCAGGAAGTCTTGCTGGAACTCAATATCGTAGGTCTGGTATGTCTTAAATTATATACAGATTAAAACACATTTTCCAATAAAAAAATTTCGGAATTTATTATAAAAAAAATATTTACAAAAGTTTACAAAAAAATTAAATAATAAATAAATTTTAAGCAAAAAAATACAATAAAAATAAAACTAAAACTTATTTCAATTGACAAATAATATGTATTATATTATAGCACAAAGAAATAGCCGAAAAATCCTATACAAAGGACAGTTATCCTTCAAATTAGCCTTCAATCAAAATATTGTCAGTCAGTGCACCACTACTACGGATGATAACTATCACTAACAGAGGTAGAGCTCATAGAAAGGGAAAATTTACTACTCGTGGCGTCAAAACTGTTTGTATGGGTCCTATGTCTGAGTCGGGCGGCACTGCCGTTGCTCTCATTGCTGTGGCGACGCTTTTTACCTCGGGTCAAATATATAATCCGAGACTTTATCATATTGTAGACCTTGGGCTTCACAGTAAAGGCCACGAAAATGAAGGCCCCGTGCAGTCCATGCAAGACAATCGACGTATAGCTAATTAGAGGTATTTTTATGAACATTCCCAGAAAGCCAAAGATCCAGGTCAGGCCCAGCACCAGTACCAGCTTTATATTCAGCACCAGTTGATTCTCAGCGGCCACCTTATTAGTGGCCAGTCGTGTCTCGTCCACAGTCTTCTTGAGCTGATGTGCAGTTATGATAAATAGTGTGACATTGAGTGTCAGTATAATACTGAGTGGAGTCGTGAAGAATATGATCATTGCTGTGAAGTGACTGATACAGCAGATAGTCTTGCCGTAGGCCGGGCTGTACGGCGAGTCGAACGGCGTGTTTGCCTGAACTATGAGCGAGGATATCACTATTACCGCCGGTATTAGCCACGCGTAACACGAGTAGCGGTAAAATGTCTTTTTGCTGTTTTTGGTTAATTTGTAGCTCGAGTTCGGTTTCGCAAATGTCTTGTAGACATCGAATGCCATTACATTCATCCAACAGAAGGCGGCTATAATTGAGATAACAATGTGCATGGATTAGATATTTTTGTATACTCTAACTATCTTGTTTAAATATTATCTAAATATTATCAGAGCCTGGAAAACCGTTCCACCTTCCCGTGCCTATGAGTCTGGTGTCATCATAACAAAAGTGAGGAATCAACATATCAAATAAAGTTTGCAGGTTAACTTTAAAATAGTTCAAGTATGCGGTTGCAAATGGAAAGTTCCAAGCTCAAACAGAGCTTTTTCAACACAAAAATGTATTTTATAAACTGTGTTTGTAAGTTAACCTGCTAACTATTGAGTTGATGTGTTAACTACTTCTTTGCATTGTATTTTACAGTATATTCTGTTCAATATTAATGTAATTTATTTTAAAGTTCATTGTCTTTGAGTTTTTGTTTTATTTATTTATTCTTTTGTTTTCTTATTCTTAAAACTAATTTTTATATGAATTCAAATGCAATTAAATTCAAGAATCAATGGCTTTAATGGCACTCTACTGAACCAATTCTTTATATTCAGTGTTAATTTTGTTGTTTAACTATTTTAACCCCTAATCGAGTCAATGGGTTATTGTATTTGACTTCCTTTCAAAGCAAAAAAACTTTTATTTTTATAATTAATTATATTTTCTTAAGCCTTAATTCGCACGCAATCTGAGCACAAAGGTCATAAAAAATCAATTATTACTAAAATATTTCATAAAATTCAATATAATATACACTCATATTAGAGATGATTTCGTGAAAAAAAATGCTATAATTAGTGGAGAAAACTATTTGCACTCAAAATAAAATGAATAGAAATTCTTTGAATTAATTAAACTTGAAATAAGCTTTTTTCAAAGAGAAAGCAGTAATCAAGTTAAGCCAATCCTATGCTATGACTTAACTGATGTTAATATTCATGTAATTGATTATAATTTCTGGTCTTATCTGAAAATCTTTGTACTTTTTTCTGCACAAAATAGCAGTTTAGTCACAAATCAGTGCAATTCAAGTGCAGTTTAAGTGCAGAATGTCTTAAATTCTTAGCACAAAAAAAACCAGAAAATTGGCCAAAAATTCTTGTTTTTAGTAAAACATTAATAATTTCAATAAAATCTAAAAAACAATTTTAACGAAATTAAACTCATATTTAAAGACTATAATTAAGTCGTTTTAAGTTATAATTAATTTGTTTTGAAATGAACTTCGATTTCCAATCAATAGTGAAATAAAGAAAAAATATTATTCGCCTCAAAATTCTTATGCAATTCTTGCGCAACATTTTGTTAGACAATTATGAAAACACACAGTATTTGTATTGAATATACTTTGTATTCAGACTTTGCTTTTAGAGACAAAACAAGAATAAAAACTAATCAAACTATACAACTGAGAAGAATGGAAATAAAAGTTCGCCTGCACCAACATACCCGGTTCAAACGAGTTTCGTCTACAGATAAGCATAGTTTCGCAAAAGAATTCCCCCAAATGTTTGTGTTTTCCGAGTAATTAACCTTTTTATACCCAAATATGAGCATGCTAAGAATACTAATTAGTGTAAACACAATTATCTAGTAATTCCATCACTCATTCCAACTGATTATCCGTCAGAAAAATAGCCGCAAAATATCAATTAAATATTTTTAGCAAAAAATATCTTTTGTTTAAAATAAGTAAAAAATTATTTAATTTTTTCGTTCAATAAGCAGTTGTCAAATCAATTCATAGCAAAAGCAAAGGAATTTTTTTGAAAGTTTTCTTTCAATTATAAGCTGATTGTTATACAGAAAATATAAACTAGGTTGGCATTGAACTGTTAGCTGTGGCCATATTTAGAGGACAGAGACCATTATTACTATTATCAGTGCATATGAGAGACAATTTCATCATTTGTTGACTGATTTCAAATTCAAAGCCATTTATGTCTCAATTTAGAAAAGACTTGTATTTCTGTATACATTGCGATATCTCTCATATCAATGGCTTTCCCCAAACACTCCCATATTTCGCAGTAAAACATTGCCTGTCTATCAGATAGACAGACAAACTGTGGAAAAAATTCCTTAGCTTTTCCCAAAAGTTTCCCTAAAATATTGATAACAAAAAACCTTAAATAACTGTTAGCTTTATATTTGTAACAAAAGTAATGTTTTTATTAAATATTTTTTACTATTTTTAGGAAATATTTGGTTTTCATTTTTTTGGAAATTTTTTCGTATTATTGTTATTATTTATTTTAAAAGTATTTAATAAATAAAAACATATATAATACGCGAAAAAATTCTATGACTTTATAAGAAAAAAGTTTTTTTTACTATATTTTGCAAAAAGTTTTTCTTTTTTTAATTAACTGATTAATAGTTTATAAACAAAATTGACATAACTTTTGATTCAAAATTCAGGAAAATTCTTATATTAATTATATATTCTGTCAATTAAAGTGAGAATAATAAATGCAAATATTATACGTAAACAAGAATAAACATTAAGACATTGACTCCTATTTTCCTCATATGAAATATTGGAAGTAATAAATCAAAATACTATTTAATCGATTAACTAATTCGGAAAATATTATAAAATTCACAGAAAATTCAGAACAAATAACAAATCAATTAATGAAGATTCAAATCAAGTTCAAAAACCAATTCAATTAATTAAATAAATTATAACAGAAAAGTTCACCAAGACTAATGCATAATCAAGTTATCCTAAAACGTATCCTGCTCTTATATGCTATTTTAGGAAAAATCAATATTACCTTGAAGAATATAAATGTCTGTTCTAATTGAAACATGTTCATTTATTTGCATCGTTAAAAAAACTAACTTGATAGGAGAATAAGCTTGTTAATGTTCACGTTTTTTCTGATCCATATACCAAGGTACTTAAGAAAAAGTAAGTTCTAGTATATTTATATTCGAGGGTAGATTATTTTGAGAATAAGGACATATTAATTGCAACGAGTCGTTAGTGTTATTCATGTAATAAATAATAATGTCTTTCAGATTAGTTAATCCGATAACAGATTGTATGACAACATAATTATAAAATTCAATTCAATTCATGTAAATAAATAACTTATGATTTCTCCAAGTTATGCACCAACGCTTTTCAAATCTAATCGGGCGCATCTTAATCAATGACCTTTGTCTATCTATGCTGTTCTTCATAATACTAATAAATAATTAAAAATAATTTTTATAATTTTTTTGTGGAAAGCCTTCACATAATTATAAATAACATTATATTCTATAACTGATTACAAGTTTATATATAATATTTAGTATAATCTGTTCACTATTTTCAAGGCAATTAAGATGAGCAAGCATGCACAATTAAACTAGAATGACCAATAGCAAATTAATTTATTCATTTTCATTATCTATTTATATAAAAAACTAATTTTTATTCTAATTATAAATCTTTTCGATACAATTACTAAACAAGGAAATAAAAATGAGAACTTGAATCTAATCGGGGCAATTAAAAACAATTATAGCACTCGGCTATCCTTCCACTTATAAGTACACTATATTTATAATTATAATTAATAAAGAATTTCTTATTAATTAATTATTTATTAGATTTCTTTTCTGAATTATTTTAAACTTCAATACTGCTTATTAAACTAAACTTGCTCATTTGAATAAGCCACTTAATTTAATAAAGTGTAAACTAAATATTCACCAAGTTGATAAAATTCCAATAATAAAAATGAAAGTACAGTCGATATCCATTATCCTAAACACATGATTCTATAAAAATTTCCACTATCATGAACATGGTCAGAATTAATCTGTATAAAATTGAGCTACCTAATTCTAACAAACTATAAGAACGTAATTGTACTTTAATATGGTCAATTACATATCAGCCCGGGTGTTCATGTAACTTTAATTGAACTGTATTAAATAGACCCGATTTTTGTGAACATCCCTGAACATTTATAAACACGCAAACACATTCCACTTTACTTGTCCCAGTTCATAAAATATGAAAATTACTGTAATTATTAGAAAGAATTACTTACATAAGAATGAATACAAGCGTATGAGTGCTGTGGCTATACATGAGATACTATACGGCGAGACTTGAATGTGAAATGAGACCAAATATGTGATAATCACCAGTAAAAGGGACAGTGAGAGCGACATCAGACACTTGCCGGGAGTGTTACGCAATTTAGGCACAAATGAGTAGACGATCAGGCTCATAATTAGACATATGGCCGATATGCACATACAGTATTCAAGTAGCAGCTGCTGGTGCCGGGGAAATGTATACGGAGTGCTCCGGAACCAGAATTCTTCACACTTTTTCACATTCAGTATTAGACTGTAATTCGTATTATTATTATTGTTTGTATTGTTATTATTCTCTATATTATCATCGTTTGTGTCAAAACAGTTGACCGATTCGTTGACACCGAAGGACAGTTTGATGCCATGAATGGCATTGATTAGCGATTGTATAGTTAGCGAGACATCCATTTCGTACGTGTTTTGTCAATAGGGTATGTCCGGTGAATTTGATGACCAGTTTTCTCAGTTATAACAGAATTTTCTTTTCTGTCGTTTATAAACAAAAAGTGATTTTTTTGTTTTGTTTTGTGTTTACTTTTCAAGACATTTGTCGTTAGATTTTAACGAAATTTTTCCATTGAGACCATAAACTGAAAAGTTCTTTCAGTCGAAAGAATTCACTTCTGATTATTTCATTGCCATTCGGTCTGAAGTGTTGTTACACTAATAACTAGTTTTTCATTCACAGTATGTATAAGTAAAACAGAATTTTTTTTGAGGATTAAGTGTTATTTGAGGCAAAAAAGATGATTTTTGCAGTAAATGTTGACAATTCTTATCATTCAATTTGATAATAAATGTGAAAATATTTTAATAATTTTTAAAATCAAACATAAATTTATGAAATTTTCGACTTTTATATCAAATGTTCAAAAAATTTCTTTTACTTTAAAATAAATATTATATTAAAAAATATATTTTTCTGAACAAAAAAAATATAAATTTATATAAAAATATATTTTTAGACAAATATTTTTCACTTAATATACAAATAGAGGCAAACTCTTAGTTATATCTAAACAACTTTTTCGTCTACTTTACGATTAAATAACAATATTTTCTTATATTCTTTCCTCTCATTTGCTAAGCATTCAAACAGACAGACAGAGAGAGTAAGAGAAAGAGAAAAATAAAAAATGAAATTATCGATCAAAGTATGAAAAACGAGTTATAAAAGTTCAGAACCAGTTTTTAAGCGCAATATTTATAATCGAAATAAGAGAAGAAAAAAGAAATACTGATTAAGAAAATAACTCAAAAAATTTTTTGCTTCATTAGAATTAAGAATAATTTTGAATTTCGCATAATTTTAACATTAATTGATGTATCGATACGTGAAAAAGCGTTATTCAAAAGCCTTATCATTAAGTTATTGAATGATACAGACTATTCAAGGTCTGAAAATGACAGCAAAATTTTTATTGATTCAGAAAATCAATTGAAAATTAAATATTAGTTTCGTATTAAACATAATTACAGTGTATATGAAATGAAATATTAAATATGAATTTAATTAAAAATGAGATTGCTTATAGAATTGATCAACATAGACAGGTCGAATTATAGCTTGCAGGTGTAAAGCTAGCATATTTATTTTTTACCAGGCTCGTTTCAGTTATATCTTGAGCTAAACTTTCTCAAAACATTCAAATTTTTTCATTGATTCAATTTTATTCTTCTAAATACTTATCTCAAAATTCAATCTTGATCAATATATTTATTAAATTCTGATGCTATGGGTGCTAACACGTGTATGATAAATGACCCTACACCACATTTTAAGAACGTTTTGCAAGGGGCCTACACCTTTTTTTTGCTCCAGTATCTATTTTTAGAAGATTCCAAATGACATGACTAATATGACCTATCCCATTTTACATAGAAATTCTTATTTATCAATAACTTATTATCAAAACTATAGACAAAAACTGAATTCACACTCAACTGTCAACTGATGTTCACTCTTGTGATTGATGTTAAGATGAATTTCATTACGAATTAATTGAATTCATTTTCGATTTTTAATATTTGAATAAATTATAATAAAAACTATATTTTCTTTTTTATTTGTATTTACTCTCGAATACAGTGTTAGAGAGATGGCCAGGGTGGATTCAGGCCAAAAGAAGCCTTGTTTCAAAAATCGGCAAAAAGTATTTTTTAGCTTGGATGGCGAACCGCTACACCTTGGCACTTTCTCTTAATTGGACACTGAATAAATTTTGAAGTTGATAAAAAAACCATCAGATTATTACCATGCAACATTTTTGTTTAAGCGATTTGTCAGTTGGGTTGTACTGTAGTGTCAATCTTCTCATTCATATTCATATCATTTATTTCCGTATACATAAATCGACCCGTCTATAGGAGGGGTATAAAAGTCAGTTCAGAATAACAACTCTAGACTAGACTCCCAAATGTTCGACTTGCCCCTGGTCTTTTTCGTCTTGGTCTTGTACAGGGCGAGAAATTCAACTTCTAGACCAAGACTGGACGAGAACAATTTTTAGTCATTATAGGGAAAACCTAAGACCAGGTAGGACTTGGCAGGAACAGGCAGGACGGGACGATAGATTCGCCTACTGGACCATTACGGGACAGAATTGAATTGTTTTGTGTCTTTTGGGAGTCTCCTTCAGACTATCTCATCTCTGATAAGCAGGTTCTGTATACTTATAATTTTAAAAAGACTACATTGTTTATAAGCAAGCTCTCTTCGTGATTTTTAGCAAGAACAAATGATGTAATAATAGGTGATTTTATTTTGAAATCTATTTAAACAACTAATAAAAAGCAATTGAATATTGATATGGATAGCAAGATTGCATGATTATATTCAATTTGATGCAAGGTTACATTTTATGAGATAATATACAATAATTGGGAATAGAGTTGACTCATATGAATAAACAGTTTGTGAAAACCAAAAAGATTTTTGATAAGAGATTACATGACTTCAGTCATAAACGATACTTATTAGCCATAATCAGTGGTGTCATTGGAAATAGGCACAATTTGTTTTGGCCGTTCAATTAACCCTGACACAATCTACCGCGAAGAGTTCATTGTAACGCCCACCCCACCCCCGTTGCTATGGCTAACAATAGCCGAGATCTATTATATCTGTTAAATAGCAATATAAGTATAAAACATATAAATATCAAAAATATGTATTGGAATAATAAGTACCTTGGTTAAAATGGCTTTATATAGCTGGTCCTATTGGGAAGTAAGAGTATCGGTGCACAAAGCACATAGATGCATTTTTAATTCCAAATTATGCTAGATGTAAACATTAATTATACCTATTCAACTTATAACTTGGAGAAAATCATAAGATCTAGTATGCAACCCAGTAGAATTAATGTTGAACACTTTTATTAGTAATTCATTTTTAGCAAGTATAAATAAATTTTCAAAAATATTCGAACATATGAGTGGCACAAAACAACTCAGGATAACGTGTTTCGTAACTGTTTTGCAAAAAAAAATTTAATTGCATTTAAAGTAAATAAAAGTTTACATAAAATAAACTATAAATCAATTATTGAGTTCGGCATCAATTTGTTTGACTGTAAAGCCCTGTGAATTACGTACAATCAGATAAGCTTGGTCATAAATTAAGTGGCATTTATATACCGTTAAAAAATTTAATTATATGCAAGCTCACTATTCAAATATATTACCTACAACAGTGATGGACCACCAACATTCACAAATATAATATACGAGCATGCAGAATTCAATATGATCAGGTGAGAAAGTTAATTATCATCTAAGAAATAATTAAGCATGCTAATTAATTTAATTATCAGTTAAAATCTTTACCCCATTTAATCATTCCAAGAATTTAATTCTATTTTATATATTTGGCTAAAAAGCAACTTGTAATAATGTTAGCATGCTCATTCAACAGATGGCGGACTATGTGTTGGAAAAGGAATAATTATGTTCTGTTCAATTTAGTAATTCATTGAATTGGTCACGATCAAATTGTTATTTTATGGCAATACATGACCAATCAATTAAATTATTCGGAGTAATTGGCTAATCTAGGTCTTTAATCTCTCAGTGATTACTATAAATTATTTTAATCTATCTCCATTATGCAGCAAACAATTTAACATTCATTTCTAGATTATTCATTTTGCTTAAAATTTTTATATTAATTTAATAGTTTATTTGCAATATAATAAATAATAAGCAAGATCCTTTCAATTAACTTAATAACTCAGGCAATTGATAAGAAAAATAAATCTAGTTAAATTGTATTATAATAATCATCAAATTATACTTGATTATTTATAAACCTTACCAAATAAATAACAAGACTGAACAGTATTATGTTATCACCACTTTCTACAGGATTGGTTATAGATTTATTTTAGTGGTAGATATAATGGTACATGGGTGTGGGTGGGAGGGTATAAGACACCATGGCAAATCTAAACAAAGTTTATTATTAGAGAGGGAATTTGGGATAAATTCTTCTTTATTAGCTATGCTATTTTTAATCGATTAGCTGAGGGTATGTATCCTACATGAGCTGATGCTACGTTTTATCTACTATTGTGAATGAGTCTATGTCTGCACGAGTGAAACATGGTTTTGCAGAGACGACTATTTTCCTCGCAAATCAGTAACATTTTGTCGGATATAATAATAATAATAATAATAATAATTTTATTCAGCATTAATAGCAATGTAATACAGAACATGTTGTATACATATGTCATAAAACATCGTTTAATTTCGTTAAAAATAATTTAAAATTTGTTTCATTTCGTATAAAAATATGTATTATAATATGTGCAGTTATAATTATTTTAGACATTATGTTAATAAAACTATGAACGTGTCCTTTGAGACTTATTCTAATGATATTTGCGATCAATGCTTTAATCATAAATTACATTCGCAAGAATTGGGTGAATCAGTATGTGAATGTTCTGATTGTGAAAGCATCGAAAGTCATATAACAAATTATAAAACAGTTCGTGAATCACGGAGACATATATGAATTCAACGATAAGAATGTTGTGAAGTGTTTTCAACTGAAAGACATTAAAGAATTAAAAGTCGAAAAAGGCTCTACCATTGCTTACATTAAAAATGACTATACAAGTGCTTTTAAACCGTGTCAATTATTAAAATCAAATAATATCGACAAAGAATTTCTCAGCAATACGCCTAAACAAGCCAAAGCCAAAGGAATTTCATTAATTAAATATAAATCATTATTATCATTATTACCCTCTATTCCAAATGTATACCATAGTTATTATAAAGAATTGGAAAAAATTATAAATAAAGATTTGACAGATTTGTAATAAATGAAATGCACTCTCTGTGTACTCTCTCAATGCACTCTCTGTGTACTCTCTCAATAACCCTGTACACTCAATAACCCTGTACACTCAATAACCCTATACACACAATAACCCTGTACACTCACTAACCCTGTACACTCACTAACCCTGTACACTCAATAACCCTGTACACTCAATAACCCTATACACTTAATAACCCTGTACATGCACTAATCCTGTACACTGAATGAACCTGCTCATTCTCTCTCTCTCTCTCTCTCTCTCTCTCTCTCTCTCTCTCTCTCTCTCACTCACGCACTCACAGACTGACTGCACTATAAAGTTATCCTTTACTCCCGAATGGGCCGCAAATAATAATACATAAGAAGCGAAATATGTGTGCATTTATTGTGAAGTACAGTATTTGCGATCATTGTATGTCTCACACATTATTGCATATATTTTATGCGAATTTTACGCAAAAAGCTATACTCTTAGAGCGCGGGAGGGTTTTCATCAGTTCTATTCATTTCCATTGAACTTAAAAAAACTTATAATTCATTTCAAACAAAAAATTGCAAAAAATACACTGAAAAAAGCAAACGGATTATTACGACCTTCTCTGGTATGGGAACACAATTCGCATTTGATTTATGCGAATATCAATATTAATAACAAACAGATTGAGAGGAAAAATCATTTGTATATTCTTTTGTCAACTTTTGATAGCAATCCTTGAAAGCGATAGAATATATGTCTTTATTGATTGGATTAATACTCGATTATAATTAATAATTATTATCTATCAATCATTCTATGAAATACACAATAAAATTGAAATTTTATGAAAAATAAGTTACAGAAAGAGAATAAAAGATATTTTTTTAAAGATTTCTTGTATTCATTCAATAGTTAAACAATTATTTGTAAGAGAAATATAATGGAAATGTTGTAATACTTATAAATATAATGGTTTGGAAAACAGTTTACGAGTACTGAACGAATGTAATGATAAAAAGCGTTCATTTAAACCATTGAATTGCAATCCTTTTTAGTTGTAATTAATTATTACATAAATTGTGTCTACATTTCAGTGAAAGCATTTAAATGGAAAATAAATTTAAAGAAATGACTGAAGAATTTCCCGATTCGTGAAGAATGTAATGAAGAGATTAAAACAAACTGTTTGTCAGTTTCATTGATACACTCTATTGAAGGGTTTGTTATACGGATTCATCACTTAATTCATTGTTCTTTAATAATAGAGAAGAACTAATAAAATATTATTCTCTTTTACAATAAGAAACCAAATAATAATAATAATAATAATAAATACATCCAAAGAAGTGATCACAAGAATAGAGTGAAGAAAATAAATACTAATTCGGAGATTGTGTGCGAAATTGAAAAGAAAATTACAGACAATTTCAGAATTATATTATAAATGCATTGAAAATATTAATAATGAAAATTGAAGTCTCGAAACGAAAAATCAAAAATTTCGGTTTAAAGCCATTGAATGTATTGTCGAGAAAAACAAAATTCAAATCCAATAAAGAGAATAGAATTGAAGAAAAAGTATTTGAAAATAAGCGAAACTAATTTCCAACTCTGAACACAAACCAGTTATTTATGTCTATAATAATTCTGTTCTTCACTTATAATTAATTTTCAATATTTAACCAAAAAAATAAAAAAAAGAGCAATAAAACCAATTTCTCCATCCGTTTGGATGACATTGAAAATGAATTAGTGTTTGGAATAAATGAAAATCTATTCAAAATAATAATTGAAAATCGAGTCTGACTTACAATTTGTCGAACGTTTTCCTTTCGGTTTCACTGATTGAGGGTTTAGTGGACTCGAGTGCAGCCAAAAGATGTTTTCGTTGAATAGCTATTAAATTATGAGTTGACGAGCGTTTGTGTGCCGTATGATCTATGCTATTATTACCATCAATTTGAAGCCCTGGCACATAAATCTCAACATCTCTGATGAGTTGCTGTCTTTGGACACTCTCTAAGTCAGACGCAAATCCTTCTGCGACTGAAGGCATATATGAAGCGATAAATTCTAGGCTTTGATTGTCTGTTGAATCCAAACATCGTTTGATTTGTTGTTCATTAAACTGTTTGTTCGACTTATTGAGGCTATTGTGCAGAGCCTCTAATTGAGCGCTATATACCAGTGCCTGTAAGTCAGCGCCACTAAAATGATTTGTTTGCCGCGAAATCAGTTCCAAATCCACGTCAGAACTGAAGGTTAGTCTAGTACTCAAAACATTCAGAATATCAAGTCTTTCCTCTTGATTAGGGAGCGGACAGTAAAGACATTTATCAAATCTGCCGGGTCTTAGCAAAGCAGGATCTATTAGGTCAGGTCTACTGGTGGCCGACAGCACATAAACACCTGAGTCTAATGCTTCGAAGCCATCCATTTGTGTCAGCAATTGATTAACCACCCGATCAGTGACACCTGTGCTGTCGTGTCCTCTTCGCGGCGCTATTGCATCGAATTCATCGAAAAACAAAATACAAGGCTTTGCGCTCTGGGCTCTCTGGAACAGATCGCGCACTGACTGCTCACTTGCGCCCACGTATTTCGATAGCAGTTCTGGTCCTTTAATGCCAATGAAATTAATACCGCATTCGTTAGCAATGGCTTCGATTACTAATGTCTTTCCAGTTCCCGGAGCGCCGAATAGCATAATAGAGGACTGGGCTTTGAGGGGAAGTCTTGAGAAGAGTTGCGGATATTTTATAGACCAAAGAAGGGTTTCCATTAAGCACTTCTTGATTGGGCCCATACCTCCCACATCACTGAGCCTTCGATTGGATTTGAGCTCCAGATCCAATCCCCGCAGACTTATCGGCGAAAAGCCATCAAAAGCTGCGCTAAAGTTCTGTTCGCAAAGAACTATATCTTTTGAATCATTTGTCTTAGAAATGAGACAACAGTTGTGAAGCGCTCTATCGATGAGTGCATTCATGTCTATCGGGAGATAACCCTTGCATTTGATGGCTATGTCTTTGAGATTGACTTTTATGTGCGAATCGATATTTTGTGCACAAATTTTATGAGATATTAGTTTTGAAATGATTTCAATTCTTTGTTTCAGATCAGGTGAACACAATTCGATCACTTCTTGAAACACATGTATTCCTCGGGTTTGAACTAAAGCCGTTTGAAGTGATTTATTGGACTTCGAGGACGCGATTACTGCGATTTGATTCCCGAATGAAATGTCATTTCTATTAATCCTTTCCATCAGTTCGACGAACAGTAGAGCCACGCGTTCCGAATGGAAGGCTTCGGCGCTCTCTTCTTGTCCGGCCTTTGAGGGCAACGAAGCGATTGCATCCAAATCTTCGAACACAAGTAGAGCCGGTTGTCTGTGAAGACATTCGACCAAAACGTTTGTCCAATTCTTGTCAATCGTTTCAATTCGTTTGCCTTTCAATGTCCGGCAATCGATATGATTAACGAAAACAAAATCCGATAACTTATCGATCAATCCGTGTATTAAATGACTTTTTCCGCTGCCTTTCGGGCCATGAATTAACAGACCTGAAGAATTAACGGCACAGTTATTGTCCAGATATTGAGACAACTCATCCAATTTGAGAGAGAGTTTCAAGAAATTCAAACACTTCTCGAATATGGACTCAAAACCAGCGAATGCTTTGTTCCGAAACTGAGTATTGAACCCAAACTTTAGTCTCTTATCCAAATCTTTTACACTAAACAGCGGTAAAGGGATTTCGGAAAATGGCTTCTGAGTGCACATAACGGGTTCGCATACTTCTATCGACAACTGTTTGACTGAAGTTCCTGTTATCACATAAACAGATGCCTCGCTCTTATGGTACGTAAAAAAGTCTGTTTCACACAAATGAATGAGTGATCCGTTGGTTAGGAATAACATTTTGGTTGAGCTCTTGTCGATGAGTCCAATCAATTCAGTTCTGATCAAATCGTTGGTAACTTTACTTTTAGGCAAAACACCGATCGGACAGATAGTTAGCTCTGTTATGACAGGCGCTGACGACTCATTCGGTTTGCTTAAGAATACTCTGCAAGTGATTTGAAGACCCATTTGTCGTCTCAACGAATCGCATATAAAGATCGACGACTCAGGACATCGACTGTGAGGACAGACCAAAACCAGAGTCTCTTTGAATGGCATTTCCGATATTCGTTTGGAAACACTTTTCTCTGAACTCAAATCGATATCCGTTTCATCTTTTCTCTCATTTTTATCGTTTTCTCTCTTTCTTTCATTTGGAGACAAAATATGAGTTAATTTTGAAATCAAATAATTATTTTCCGATTCATTGAAGACATTGTTCGACACGTAAACAGTATTAACCAAATCCTTGTCATTCGCATCGATTGAGTCCAAAAATGGCGAAACTCTTAGAATTGTTTCGATATTTAAATCAGATTTTATATCGATTTTGTCGGAAGAGTTCAGATTTTGATTTGATTCCAGACTTGAGTTCGCTTTTGGTTTGTTTTCTTCGTTTGGTTTATATATAAATGATTTAACGAAACCAAAGACTGAAGACATTGTCGATTGGTTTGCATTGGGTTTGGCGTCAATTGTCTCATCTGTTCTTCCATTTGCTGTCAACTCATTGCTTAAATCCGTATCAGAATTATAAATATCCGGATCAGTCATGTGGTCTGCACTGGCATTGGGAGGACAGACAACAATTTCGGTCATATTATTCAAAATAATTGAATTGAAATTCTTTGGAAACAAACGAAACGATTGAACGAATAGACAGACATTGGACTGATTTGTGATCCAAACCGGAAAGGTTTGGCCCAAAGAGAGGACTCGGATCTGATTCAATAGATTTGATTCAACGAAAGTCGAATTCATAGCCAGTATTTGCCAATCGTTTTCTGTGATTGGCTTTAAATAGCATTTCATTGCATTCGGAATACCATTGGATTCCGGGTTCGGGACATAAGTGACCAGAACTGGCTGTTTGTGACTAAAGCCCAGTTTATTAGCGAACAGACCGTTCATTTGGACGATGTTGTGGCCATTAGTGGTCTCTCCGGCCCAACTCAGCACTACTTCCGGCTCCGACTCATCGCTCGCTTTCAAAGACTTGATTCTGAAGATCGAAATGATCTGCAAATCAATTGAAAACAATCTTCACTTAAATTATATTCACTTTTGGTTTGGTTTGCATTGAATGCGGAAAACAATTAAAGAAAATACGAATAAAACGATTGATTGCATAAATACATGGTTTGGACGGAAGTTCCAGTTCTTTGGGATCGATATAAAGCACGACTTCTTAGACGTGAACTCTATTTCTCCGATTTCTATGAAACTCATTGCCATTCAAGTCGTGTAGACTTTAATTGCATTCAATTAACAGACCATTCAATAGACGACAGAAATTATTTTCATTAATATTTTTGGCAAACTTTGTATTCAATCAAAAATTACGCTCTTTTTGGTTGTGTTTATGTTTGCAACAGATGTTTGAATGCAAACCAATTGATGGCGTTATAGGCGTATATATAACCAGACAACTTGTGAATTTGAATCAGGCACAATTGATATTAATTTGTTGTTCAATTCAAGCACAGTCAAATCAAGCACAAACAAACTCATGCACTAAAACACCTGAAATGATC
>JAQIWA010001076.1:0-21476 GCA_034693305.1 Eueremaeus valkanovi
GATTATTTTTGAATTATCAATGCTAGTTTAGGAGATATGGCCGAGGCCATCTCCCATAGACTTCCGTCCAAGCCCTTTCGGTGGTGGTGTGTCTGCCAGAGCAATGCCAGTACTCTGTTTGCCAGTGCAATACCAGTGCCATAAATGCAATCGAGTCTCTCTCTCCTGAGAACTCATTAATGTAATGACAACACATGAATGCATGTATTCGTTTGCTCGGTAACACCTGAACTGATAATATGACATCACGTCATATTCGCATTAAGACCAACCATACCATACCATACCATTCCATTCCTCTTCCACATACATACTGTACATTCATTTGGCAATACTTTTTTTTTAATGCCAAATATAATACTCTGTATTCGCATTCGCACAATACGACACATACACAGAGTGTATGCATAACTCGAGACAAATTCACTTTAGTTTACTTCCCTGTCTGTGCCTAACCTACACAACCCTTATTTATACGTTCAGCCAATTCTTAGCTGATTCGCCGAAAAAATAATATCAAATAAGTTATAATAAATTTTTTCCCAATACTTATAATTATGATAATGTAATCGAGTTCTCTCTCTCTCTCTCTCTCTCTCTCTCTCTCTCTCTCTCTCTCTCTCACGCTCTCGCTCTCGCTCTCGGCTTCGCTCTCACTGTTATAGTACAACAAAATAACAAATTACTATATCGTCCATCAGATAAGATTAGATTTATTTAAGTTTAATATGTCTATAGTGTGTAGTGTTTAGAGTACTATACAGTAGAATAGTTGCATTGAGAGAGAGCTAACAGTTCTATTGAGTATATGGTTTAGAATTTGTGCTGTATTTGTGCCATCAAAACAATCGCTACATTAAAATAAAACGTGAGACACAGAGCGAGAGCAATGTGCCGGTTCAGGCAGCCATCAATATTGTTTTATGTCGCGATCTGTTTTATTTTCAATTTATTTTCACTTAAAAGCATTGCATCGCACAGGAGGGGAGGCTTTAACTCTTAAGACGCGCACTTCAGAGCAAAATGACTTTTTGATTGCTTTAAGTGCAAAATGATTAGTTCACAGATTAACCATTAATCAATAGATTAACGAATACATTTCATTAAATGCCCCGATCATATCCATATACATAATTCATACAGACACTGGACATTCAGATTCCAATGTTTATGACTTTCTGTTTCATTAATATTTTTAGGGAAATTCAATTCAATTCAATTTAATTTTATTTTATTGTTATTTTTTCTGAATTCAATTTTCATAGTATTTTCAAAATTCAATACAAAAGAGAAGAATAACGAAA
This sequence comes from Eueremaeus valkanovi, assembly GCA_034693305.1. Classification (NCBI taxonomy): domain Eukaryota; kingdom Metazoa; phylum Arthropoda; class Arachnida; order Sarcoptiformes; family Eremaeidae; genus Eueremaeus; species Eueremaeus valkanovi. Next base: position 1,305 of record JAQIWA010001076.1, read on the forward strand.
ATATTGTATTAATATTGTGTTCAATACATAATAATAATAATAATGTATTAATATTTAAAAGTTTAATATTAAGCTAAACGACAACACAACTGGTTTAGCCATAAACTCCGATATCATCTTATTCTGCATTTCATTTCAAACCCAATGATAGAAATCTCAGATTCGGAGACATAAATAGCCAATGAAATAGTTGAGTGTATGTTAAGCCCAATAGGGATTCTAGTGATCACTCATTCGAGTTGACATTCTGATGAGCAAAATGGCAATACGAGCGCAGACCAGAAACGGGAAGGTCTTCATTATGTGCCAGCACAGGAACACAGACTCGACATTTCAATTGCCACTCAAATTGAGTTCGCATTCTCGCAGAAAAAAATACAATTCATATAAATATATGTTTTTTGTAAACTTTGTTTAAAAAAAGCGTTTTTGAATCTCGTGAACACTCGAGTCACTCACCCGAATATCATATGGAAATACAGTATTTGCTAGACATGAGTTGGTTCGGAAAAAACAGCAAACATTAAGTCTATTTGTCTCACCTTTTTTCAGGTAAGAAAACGTTGGGTCAGAAAATGGAAAAGTTCTGCCAAAAGTGATGTTCAATGTGTGAGAGTATGTGTGCGTTCAAAAAGAATGGGAATAAATTTGGTCTAACAATAAGTTATGTGGAATTTGAGCTCATAGGCCGTCATCAGAGGATCAGAGCATACAATTTGAGTTTGAAATTAAAGGCAGAGTTAAGAGAAAAGCCAAAAAAATTGTTGAGAATTGAGAGAAGGAATGGTATGAAAGAGAATGGAGAGAGAGAGAGAGAGAGAGAGAGAGAGAGAGAGAGAGAGAGAGAGAGAGAGAGAGAGAGAGAGTGGAGTGAGTGGAGGAACAGTGCTCTGAACTGGCAACTGGCTGTGGACTGACTGGTAAGGACGCAATTACAGATGCAATTGTAATAATATATAATCACTGATAGCACTGGCACTGGTAGCGTGATTGGGGTAATCCATCATTTCTGCTGCGACGCAGACTGAGAACGATTAATGACTTTTAGAGTTAGCTATACTTTGCTATACTTTTTTAGCCATAAAATTATTAACTTTCGGTCAGAACTCTTGTAGATTATAATTCAGTTATATTTCGAATGGAAAGCATAGCATAGAAGCGAAGCCAAAGGCATTGGCAAACAGTCTGGCATTTAATGCACCAAAAAATAATTATAATTATATTTTTTGAAAGACTGAATATTTAGCTATACTTTGACTTTAGACTAGTGTAGAGAATATAGTAATGAGTGAAATGAGTGAGAGTGTAGTGTAATAGTGAAGAGTATGTATGAGTACATGAGTTGAGGTATGCGCCGAAGACTCGTATGCACCACACAAACCTCTCTAGAACCGAATTTGTTACCATTATCAAATAGACAAATTCGGATCTACAGGGTAGATGTAGAGCACTAGGACAGGCAATACTGTACTGCAGTACTGGAATCAGTTATTAAGCATTCAAAGCATTCACATAAAGCATATGCAGTCTATTCAGTCTCGAAATCAACGTTTGAGATGTGTTAGAGTCGAACAGTTAGACTATTTAATAGCTGAAGCAGTGATACTGTGCTGGTTCGGGCAATACGACATACGGGCAATGGCACTAGTGTGGCATAGTATGGCATAGTATGGCATAGTGTGGCACTAGTATGGCATAGTGTGGCAATGGTCTAATGGCATAGCGCACAGAAGCACTGCGTGAAGCTGTTCTCACTTTGCACTCTCGCTATTTCGCTATTTAATAAATGTTTCTCAAAAACCATTTAAACATAATGTGTCTCTAGTACTGACTCGAGTCAAGTATATAGCACTAGACTACTACCAGCGCTCGTAAAATTGACAAATTATCGCATAATCTCTTTGCGGACAAACCAGTTGTCGGGTCACCACCTCTGGTCATATATTGTATCGAAAGTGAGACTAACTTTTTTAAAGAGCAAAACAGTTCTCAATTCAGAGTAAACTTTTGAAATATTGAACACAAATATATTCCTTACACAAGAGTTTTGAACATTTTGTACGTGAGTTGCAATTGTGAGCCGAGTTATGCACATTGTATTCGACTCTAAGCTATATAATCATGAATCAAATGCAGTCATGCAAACACTTCGCAGCCATTTTGCTCGGCTTGGCTATACTTACTCTACTCTACTATACTATACTCTCTACTCTACACCACTCTATTCCACTCTCTTCTCTACACTTCCCTCCCTTTCCTCTCCTCTATGCTGGCTATGGCGGAGACGGCTGAAGACTGGGATCAGAAATTTGGAGAGAATAGAGAAAAACAAAATCTAAATTAGGGAGAGAGCAGAAGAGAATGGGTGGGAGAGAGAGAGAGAGACTGAGCTAAAGTGAGATCAAGCGAGAGATGAAAATTAAGAAAATGAAAATTATTTTCCAATATTTTCTTCGTTACTATTTTTGTGAGTCAACAGAAATTTTTAGAGAATTGAGAGAGAGAGGAGAGGGAGAGAGAGTGAGAGGAGAGAGAGAGAGAGAGCGAGAGAGAGAGAGAGAGAGAGAGAGTGAGAGAGAGAGAGAGATGATCGGGTTTCACGCAGTGGCTTTGTTTACAGCAATAAATCACTTTTGCCGCTCCAGACATATGTAATCTATGAAAAGCTTTAGCACTGAAATGAGTTGAGTTAATAAACTTAACAATGAATTAATAGACGGAATTAAATAGAAAATTATTGAATTATCTCTATTATGAATGCGTGCTTTAAATTGCTTTAATCTAATCTTAATGTCTTGCGAACCAAGCATTGGAGACATTGAAACAACATTCCAAACAAATAGTAAAAATGGTTTCAGAAATGCTTTCTTAAAAGTGTCAATAATAATAGATATGAAATATTTACTGAAAAATTGGCAGAAATGCTGATAAAGTGAATGAATGCAATGACTCAATGAATGAATGAGTGAAAAGCCTTATAAGCCTATAAAGAGTTCAAAACAGTAGGGATTGTCTCCGGGGATAATTTAAGGAAAGCTCTGGCTTACAAGCGGCCAAACTCTACATTGGTTTCGATGGATTTGTGCGAATGAAGACTAACTCACAAACACTGGCGACTCGACTGTACTCTACTCTATTGCACACTATTGTGCAGTTGGGCTACACTTCAATATAAACCAGAATCAAAATGAAATACAATCAAAAAGACTTACATTGTATTAAAAGTTTATATAAAGAAACAAACAAACAGACACATAGGGAGAGCGAGTGCACTGTGTGTATCAATATACTGTATGTGCTCTGGCTTTGGACGGACAGAGAGGCAGAGGAGAGGGAGAAAGAGAGAGAGAAAGAGCACTAACAGAATGGATAGTAAGAGACTATTTGGGAGTAAACTAAATGCTATTCTATTATTATATATAATACAAAAGTAAATGCAATAAATAAACTATAATATTGATTAACAGAGAGTATATTACTTACGGATTCCATACAAACATACAATTCATTGAAAATAATTATCAAAAAATAATTTATTAAAAGAACTGAAATTGCATTCAAAATATTAATGGATTAAAAACTAAACTATAATTATGAAAGACATCGACAATAATAGAGAAATAGAAGACCAGAACTGATGCGAACAAACAATCTGTTTGGAGAATAGCCTCTATATTATACTCAGCTTTTATACTATTTTAGTTGAGTTACTTGAGATCAGAAATGGAGACAATCATAAGATAAAGTGTACTAAACTGTATGTGCGCTCCGATTGCCGATTCCATTCTCACGGCTCAACAAATTATATGGCTTTAGATATTAGTCAGTAATCCGAGTCTTAAATATATACCGTATATACCGGTAATCAATGTTTGCTATAAAGCATTGAATTTTAGATAAATAACACTTTAATTCCATTTTATAATAAAAATGACTCCAATTCTGATCATCAGATATATTCTTACAGGAAATCATCGACAGTCGATACGATAGGAATCAAAATTCAGGCACAAATCAAGAATTAGAGACAGAAATGTTTGTCTCATTTTGCCATGTAATCCAAGCTCAGTATTATCTCTATTCTAATATTCTATGCGTAAAAATGTATTCAAATTATTATAGGATTAAAAAACACTTTTTTATTGATTTTCTTTAATGTTTGAAAATACAATCAATCATTTTATTCGGAAAATGTTTTAGTTGTTTCTCTCTATAAAAATAAAAGTTTGTTTAGCTTTTTTCGAAACTAAACTTTGTGTTTGATATTTGTTTAATCGCTTGAATTTTTTTTCTACTGAATTGAATTTTTTTGCCAAATATTTCTTATGCCTAGTATTGTACAAATTGGTGAAAGAATGCCAGATATGTCAAAATGGCGTTATATTAGAGATATATGTGTTAACTATAAAGAAAAGTATCATACAATTGATCGTGAGGTTTGGGCGCATTCGCTAAACCCATTTCTCATAGTATTGTCACAAATATTCTCAAATCTAAAATAAGTTTGAGAACGCTTTAGGCGCTGACGTCTGGTGGCATCCATTCTCAACTGAGATTACAAATTCATATGTATTGAGGGGAGGATTTAGAACATTATATTCCGTATATTCGCAAACATATCGCGAATAGATATCAAATCTTTTTTATAATTCTTCTGTTAATACAGATTATAATTATTTCAATTATTTTCGTTAAATACTATTCAAAACTTTTAATTTCAAAAATCATTTCAATCAATATTTTTCTTTTAAAAAGTTTTTATTTTAATATAGAATTTATTTAAGCAGAAAATATTTTACAAGAATTTCTGATTATGTTTACGTAAGTGCTGTTCATTTGAGCTCAGACTTGTCGGTCCAATTGGATTGATTACGATATTAATTGATATCTCATCTGATTAGCAGTTAATTTGTGTACAAATGCGGTAAAGAATCCAATATTTATAAGATTCAGATCAATCGTAAAACAGGAATGATTTGTCTATAATTGCTTTCATTGCGAATTCATATTCTTGAATATTTGCAAAATCTGACGACTCATACATTCCGGGTCATACATGTGGTCTCTTAAGTGATAGTTCTGATTATCGATTGTTCGGAACATTTTTACATAAAACTAATTTTCTGTTTTATATTTTGATAAACAGATCTGAGATAACGAAATCATATGAAGAAGACGTTTGAATGCAATGTCATTTGGAAACAGACCTCATATTTAGTAAATTTATTTTAAAAGCAATTAAAGCATTCTTGACATATGTTTTGATTATGTGTTAATGATTGGAAACTAATGGGAATGACCCGGGGCATTTAGCGAAAGGGCAGTAAACATATACTGTATGACTGCTTCAGTAAGAAGTGATGAGAACTTTGTTTTATCGCTAACTTTTGAAATATTGACAACTCTTATGAATTATAGAATTCTTTGATTACACCTGAATATCAATACAATTTGACATCAAATCATTACATTTGAAGTCTATTTCAGTGATTCAGTCATTTGTGCAATAATTGCAGACAAGTATAAGCAGGAAATCGTATAATTCTATTGAAAACACAACTCATATTAAAATACGAAATTCAGTGAAATTTTCTGTAGATATGAAAGTAATGAATAAATATTATATAATTTCAAAATTAATTGTGACTCGACATAGAAGGGAAATAATTGAAAACTGTAAAAACTGCCCTGACATTATTTGTACACATTTATCTAATAGTCATTTCTGTAGACATACAAAACAATATGTATAAGAATATTGGAGCCAATACTCAATTACAGCCGAACTGACAAAATCGGTAATAATTGAGCTGTTGTTTCAAATGTCAACTATACGGCAGACCTGCGCCATCTCTGCCCTCCGAATGCATTTATAAAATTATAATTTATAAGTCTATATAAAAATTTAAATTTGAAACCGATTTGATGTGGGGTATGCTTCACAATAACAAGATAATGCTCAGTCAGAATTGACACTTAACTCTAAAACTGACTTTAAGGTGAAGATCGATAAATATTAGGATATTGTTAGCATTTAGTTGAGGATAGAGCCACCAGGGTGAATTGGCGTTGCACTCAGTTTAGTAAAGCCGGCAACTCTTGACATACGTTGGAGAAGAGAAGGGGAATGGCATTCAACTAATTTGGCTTAAATACTAATTTTTCTTATAATAAATTATTTTCAACTCAAGAGAAGAGCATTTATTAAACGTAATGATTGCAAGCATTACTACAATAATTACAGTTTAGAACCGATAATAATAAGCTATTATCTAATATTCTGTCCAAACATTATATTTAAATCAAATTTTCTGAATAATTCAATTCTCAGAATAAATCCTAAAACTTAACGATTATTGAAAAAATGCTGTCAATACAGATGACATATTAAGCAAAATTTTCTTTATCTATCGAAGTAATAAACAAAATAGTTTAAATTAATTATTTCTCAACATAGAAGACAAATAATAAAAATTGAAATTAAAACCACCTTTACATCATTTTGAAACATCTCGCACTCATTTCTGTAATGATATGAAACAATTTAGATATTCTTATTTCAGTATAAAAATACTCGTCCTTTGAATTAAATTATTATTATTTTTAGTAATCGATGAAAACAATAAAAACTAAAAATTTCATAATTAATAGTAGTTTTAAAAATATTAGTTATACTGGAATTGTAGTTAAGCCAAAGTGAAGTTACTTTTATGCAAATGAATGTAAGCAGAGATATGCAGATCCCTTGAGGGGTCGAAACTGGAAAATAAGAATTCAAGAAATAGAAGCGGTTCTCACAAAGACCCGGCTGTAATGTGATAGCGATGGACAGTGATGTTAGAGCACTGGTATAACCGGTAATGGACGACCCGCAGGCACTGACAGCAAGTCAGATATATGGCACCGACTGATGGCATTCACTTTACAACTTTGTTTTCTTGGAAGCACTCAAATGGCTTGACTCGAGTGTAAAATTAACTCAAATCATATGTCTGTGCGCTTCGGACGCCTGACCTGACCTTTCAATTAGCAGTTCTTTGATTCAACAATTCTAGCGATTCTATGCGATTGTCTGCACATTAATTGCTAAACTGGATTAACACACTTCCCCACACATACTCTCTCTCTCTCTCCCCTCACTCTCCCTCACATTCATGGGCTCATAAAGTATATGATATTCTGTTTATTTTAGACTGAGTTTGAACTGAACCGAAAAATTTATAAAATATGTGGAAAAGGAATTTCGAAATAAAGTGATTCAAAATATAATTATAAATATTTATTAAAATAATAAACAAAAATATAAAATAACATAATTATACTCTACAGTACAGTCTATAGTATACAGTATAGGGAGACGATGTGTGGCCGCACTCTTCAAAATGCATTTAATGATACTTTAATGTCACTAAACCGGCATTAGATTTAATTTGATAAATAAATTCAAAACCAATTTCTCAATACATGCACAGCATATACAGTATGAAAGTTGTTCATCAAATTCTGCAGCTGTTCTTGTAATTAGATATTAGACCAACAGAAGAGATATAGAAAAAAGACATTAATTGTTGACTTTTAATGCACTCGAATCTGATCTCAAGTAATGAGAAAATCAGAAACAATTATTATATGTAGAGTAAGTCAGAAATTAAGTATAACTAGATTTTTAGTTTTAGTTCAGATTATATGATTGTTTATATTACAACCGAAGACAGACAGGCAGTGGAACTATCAGTACATTGTCTGCAGTTCTCTTATACAGTATTTGATACTCTATTATAATATAAATATTTATATAATTAAAAACAATTAGTCTTAAATAACAAAATACTTTTGTTGTATTAGAATTCAGAGAATGTTTTTATTTTACCATTTTTTACACAAAAGAAATTAATTAAAATATTTTTTGTCTAAAGTTTTTTTTATGGTTTTCATCAAATAATTAGATATGAAAAACAAGAGAAGCGAAGAATTTTAGTTTTATGTTCTGATGAATAGATCGCATGCAATGCAAGCGCTTTAGAAATTATAGCATTTTTTTTATTTAATAATTATTTAATATAAATAAAAACGAAAGCCATGAGTGAGAGCCCAAATAGGATCGTGATCAAATTATACTTTATGATTATTGCCTTTTTATTGAACTGAATTGAATTGTATAAATAGTTTTGACATTGAATAGCAAAGCTGATGGAAGAGCAGAGCAAAGTTGAGAGCATGTCCTGTCCTCTCACACACACTCGCACTGCACTATCAGCTCTTCCAAAACAAAATTGAAGGAATAGCTAACAAACAGCAGATTTGGATCTGGTTTTGGAGAATGCACTTCCATTTTAGGGCAGAATATTTTTAAAGTCATTGCTATTTTACTCTGACTTTATGTATACAAAATGTTTGTAATAAAAGGTATAATAATCTCAAAGAAAAATAAATAAATAAAAATGAGTTATAATAAGAGAAAGTGAAAGAGAATTACAATGATTTGACACAACCGTAATACTACTTAACCGCCCCTTTAATTGAAAACAATATTTATTTTGAGTCATAAAAATAAAAAATCAGATTTGTGTTGAGAAACACCGGTTGTATATCCAGTTTTTGATGCGCCAGGTTAGCTTAGCACTTGTGCTGCGCTGCTTTCTCTATGCTTTCTCTCTGTACTGTTTGGTACTGTTTGGTACTGTTTGCTACTATTTGGATGGCACGGATGGCAGTGCTGAGTGGCAGTGGAAGGGGCACTATGGGGGCACAATGGTAGGGCACGTACTACTGTCAATCACAAAATATGTATTATAATCACTGGGCGTCTCAACTCATGCATTCGTATGGATGTGAAGAGCATTTGGAAGTAAAATATAAATATTTGAATTGAAGTAAAAATCTGTAATAGACTTACATTCGGACGGATGAGTGCACTGGATGTTTGGTATCGATTCCGGTGGAGCTGACGACACCTAATTGTGTGCACACAAGACTGAGCTCTGGGACAGTCGGTGTGTTATTTTGGGTCACAAAGCAATACCAGCATTGAGTGTCTGTGCCAGTGATGGCCGCGTTTAACAGGAGAGGAGAGAGCAGAGTCTCAGATCAACATTGCCTGAGCCTTGCATTGGGTGGTTCTCTGCCTCACTTCGCCTGCCTTTCCGATTATGAATTGCATATTCACTCCACCCATACATCTCGTTATACAAACTGATTAAAGCGTTTCCATTCTTCAAACAATAATTTCTTTTATTAAATAATTGGAAGCAATTGAATGATTAGGACTTGAATTCGAGTTAATTTTAGCCAATTTTCAACACTGGCTCTCAGTTTGTCTCATCCGTTGAGTTGTGCGCAATTTTAGTCGTCTTGAGGCTCACCTCTGATATTGTTTTGATAGCAATAAATTATTTTGTCGACCTATCCCATTGCACCCTGAGCTGGCACTGCCCACTCTATCCATTCTACCCCTTATGGATCAACTATAACATAGAAATACATATATTTATTATATATAAATGTTTTCTCCGAATGTCACTCAATAACAATACAATAGATAAGTCATTCCTCAGATCATTAGGATTAGTCTTCACTCTTCAGTGGTCTCACTGACGGTCAGAGCGTACAGAGCGTACAGAGATCTCTACACTATCTCTCTCTCTCTCACTCTCTCTCTCTCCCTCTTTCACACTATTCTCTCTGCACTTACTCTCAAATATTCGATCGTTTTTTCTATTCTTTGCTTCACTTTTTCAAAAATTCAAAGCAAAATACGTTAGCCTTTGGCCGAACCATTGACTGGACTGCCGTCTACTTCGGCCAACACTTGACCCAAACAAGTGAATGGCCCAAAATCGAGGTCAAGTAAGGGCAGGGCTCGGCCGAGCGGCACGTCAACGACCGCCCCCTCCCTTCACTGTTTGGCATTGCAAACATGGATGAGACGAGTATTGAGTTTGAAAACTGTCAAACCATAAGCTCTTGTCATTCACTCTTATTTTTGCTCACTTTGTGTTCAGAGCATAGAAATAAAGTCACGTTTAAACACAATTTGCCAAAAGATTTAAAAATTTTGTGCTTTAGTTGATATAATAGAATGACTTAATTATTCTGATCGCTTGACTTCACACTGAATGCACTTACGTTTCACTCCAGAGCTGAGATCCGATCTTCACATCGTATTCGATATCTCTATCTTTTCTTCTTTTATTTGAACTCAAAAAATATTTTTAGAGTTTATTTGTGAAGAACAGTGAAGATAAAGAAGACGTTGGTATTAAATACATAGAGACGAGTGATGAATGACATTCTTTGCCTTCGCTGTGAATGCATAGCAAAGCTTCCAAATGTTTGACACAAAGCTATACAGACTATGAATGTCTCTGAACTGAACTATTTATAAATAGACTTAAACTCAGTCAACGATTTCAATATGAATCGAGTAATTCAACAGACATTGGATTGGATTTAAAGTCCGATTCTCTGGTCTGACTGTTGAGCACCAGTGAAGAACTCAACGCCATTATTGTTTTGATGTTCACTCCAACGGTGACCGATGGAGCCAGCGATCCAGGCATCTGAGCCAACGCATCCAGACATCAGAGCCACCACCAGTGCCACCAAAGAGCCACCAGTGCTATGGCTGACTCCTCACTCCAAGCTGTTCATCGATGACAGGCTTCGATACGCTCTTCAATACATAGACTCTCTTTCAGTCCGATTAGTAATTCTGAGCACATCATTGAAAACTAGTTTAAATTGTTTTCTCTCTAAAATATCTGCATTTTTTGCGGCAATAAATCATTTCTCTCTTTTGGAGAACCAATGAATCAAAATATGTATAGAAATAATTATATTCAGGTTTTTAAACAAATAAATCAATAGAAATGAAATTAATGAATAATTTTGTTAATTATTGCAAAAAGTGCTGTCATTATAGAGAAGAATATTTGATTCAGAATTTAGAGCATTAATAATATTTGAGTCGCGCATACATCCAGAATAGACAGCACAGTATATACAGTGTTTAATATATGTTTATATACTGTGCAGAATATATATGGAAGTCATCACATATTCACAGCAAATATTTAATATATAATTGATTTTTGTTATAAGAATAGCATTGAAATCGAGTGAATCCGAGCGATGTCTTTAATTTGCATAAATTAATATTCGGAGGCATTGGCACAATCGAACCCAAGGGAATGTCAGCTCAACATTAATTAATTTTTGTGTCGCAAACCTTTTTTTGCTGGACTTCAAATGTAAAATATTTGTCTTCTGATGTTTGATAGCATTTCCTTTCATGCAATGCTTCACATTCTTCACTGGCATTCTTACAGGCATTTTACGCCTCAATAATTATTTTGCTATTAACTAAAGCTCGCATTATATAAGATATTGTATTCATAGACTATGTTCTCCGCACACAATACGACAACACTTGAATTAAAGACAATTTTTGAATTGTAAAAATATTTTCCTTTTGTACACTCGTATACAGTAGTCGAGACTTTTCTGGTCGTTACCTGACTTGACTCCATTCGTGTTGAATTAAGAGCAGATTATTGATGACTGGAAACGACCAAAAATAAGAATAACAAATATCTAATTGAATTCTAGCCGAATGAATGAGTTTAGCTAACTATGAGACTGAGAACACATCCGAAAAAATATTTGCTTATAATAGAATAAGAGCTTCAATTTGCCGCCAGGTCATTAGATTAAAGGTTTTAAGAAAAAGAATTTGAATTCAAATTAAATAACAATCAGAATTGAAGACTAAAATTATTTCTTTTTCTTTTGTGAGAAAATCTTTTTCTTAGTCCAAACGGTTTACGCGAATGACAGAAAAGTTAGTCTTTTGTCGAAATGATAATAATTTTTCTAAAGGTTATTATGTTTACAATTAAGAGCACATATTATATTAATTTTTTTAACACTAATACAAGTATATAAAGAAAAAACAATTAAATATAATTTTGTTGTCAAATCCCTAAAATTAATTTCAAAATTTTTTCTTTACTCGAGTGTGAAAGAGATCTGAAAGGGTTTTCAAATGTATTTTTGTTTTTGTTTTTTGTACAATATTTACATTCAGAACACAATTATAAATGAATGACATTTTTTAGTTTATAGTTATTATATTTTTTTGTGTTGAAACGTATTTCAAGGTTTTTCACAACATTTTTAAAGATTGATTAAAGATTACAGCAATAGAAGAGTGAGAGAAACATTATTTTAAAAAAGAACCTTTTTATCATGATCAATTTAGTGACGAGTGAATAATGAGAGAGAGAGAGAGAGAGAGAGAGAGAATAGCGAGAGCGAGAGAGCGAGAGAGAGCGAGAGAGAGAGAGAGAGAGAGAGAGAGAGAGAGATGAAGCGAGAAATACAGGGATTTATAATTGTTTGGAAACCGAAAAACACATACACAGAAACGAAAGGGTGTTTCGCTTGTCTACAAAAAAGAAGAAGATATGAAATGATATTTTTTCAAAAGTGGAGGTACAGTACAGTACAGTACAGGTATAGTACAGTGAGCAGCTGTGGAGGAACTTTTGACAAATATTGATTGCTAACTATTATAGTTACAAACGAAACAATATTATTCATGTCTATCGAATATAATAATAATAATTATAAACATTCGATAAAAATGAAACTTATTTTTGCTCTGCGTTTGCAATGCATTCATATAATGAAAAATGAATTCAAATCAATGTCTTTTCTCACACACTTTTAAAGCATTACATTATTAATTAATATTTATATTTTTGTTTTCATATTTATAATATTTGTTTTATATATATATTATTGTAATATAATATATATATATATTAGCGAACCATCACATAATGCAACTCTAATTGTGTTTGTAATGTACGTATGAATTGGTTCAGACTCTATCACAGAAATAAAATTAATGAATACATACAAAGATATAATAACAGAAACATTACGACCATTCGTATACCTTAATTGACAATTAAATCTCATAATACAACTCACAATAGATAGCTATGGATGTTGTGTTATATTCTATTGTTTTTTTGATGTGCTTCTTATGTCTATTGAAATTTGCCTTGAGGTCATATTTAGTAATGTATGTCATTGCTTACAAACTTATCGAAACCATAGTTCTCAGACATTTTCATAGAATATTTGAATTGGTTGAGCAATACTGTAGTAATTAATGATAAAGAATAATAAATAAGAGAATAATTTACAGAAGAATTCAATGTTAAATAGAGTTCTGCTCTGAGATGTGTAGTTGTCTCCAAACTGGAAACCACTAACAACAAGAGTACTGTAAGTTTTGCACTGGTGTCTGATAAGACTGATGACACACCTACTGTCAGGAACTGATGCCTACATTTGTGTTCATCTTAATGATGGCCACATTAATGATGAATATGGTTGTGATGCTCGTAATGATTCACCAAAACTTTGTTTTATCATTAATTTGTTTAATACTGTATATAAAAAACAAACTTTGAGTTCAAATATATGGCAGAAACTAAAATCAATTATAAAGTTCGACTGAAATGACAGGAATATTACAGGACTGGTACGTGTCGTGAGTCGTCAAATAATGCTTATACGCATTATATTTAATAATCGAGAAGTAATCATCATTTTGTGGTACCTGAGAGCACACTACTTATGATTTTCAACATTCAATAATATATGCCTTATGTGACACTTAAACAGTAAAAAAGCAAAAACTTTATAGTCATTAAATTCATGCTATTATTCGTTTGAATGTTTCAATGTTTGAATGTCTGTTAGACTCTCTTCCTCTCTATAAAAAAGAAGTTCAGGTAAAATATGGTCGCACTGTATGTTTATGTTATGCTTGTTATGCTTATGAGTACAATATTACAATTATTATTAACAATGAATGAAACCTTACAGTATGTGTGCTCTTATTCTGGTGTACACTGTTTTACACGTATCATCAATGTCCTGAACGGGCATTCGGTTCAGTTTAGTATTGTTTGTACTGTATATACATTCTGTCCATAATTATGAGACAATTGCAGACAATGGCCACACATTGCACGCCCAACACATCGTTATATCGTTATATCGTTATCAATACATTAAATTAAATATTAAAAAAGAGTTAACCGAATAGACAATTGAAAACATAATTCTCAAAATAAAATGTTATCAATGTATACTTTAAAATGTACTGGATTCATTTATTCATACATAATTATAATCTGGATTCTAATCTAAATTCTTTTTTAGTCTCAAATCTCAAACATATTTGTCTTTATTTTTCTTTTTTTTGCAGAAATTTGTATTAATTTTGAAGCACATCAATGACTGGCCCTTCGATTCAACAAACTTTGGACTAATTTTAATCAATAATAATATAATAATAATTTAAGTCTAAAATATTATTCTTAATATACAAGTCGTTCACTTCACTAAACCCTATCGAAACACTCGTGCACTCAATCTCTTTGTCTTAATTTTGCTTTTAATTCATTAATAAATATTTTTTCATTTAGTTTTCGGGAAATATTATTGAGTCTAAAATTTTTAGTCATATTATTCGTTAATGAATGCGAAAAATTAAGTTCAAAACTAATATCTATGTTATCGTTATAAGTGAACAGATTATCGAAATATTTTCATATAATTCTCGTATAATTTTAAGCCCCGTTTCATATCAATTAAAAAACAGTTATATCGCTATCAAAAAGAATTTATCCATTTATCCGACTTTACATATATTATGCAATTTATAGCCTTTGGGTTCACTTTTTCGCTTATATTTCTTTCGATTAAACTTTTTATATAATTATTTGAGTTTTTTCTTCTGAAAAAATGAATGAATGAATGAGTAAATCAATAATTAATTCTCGTTTTTATCAATATATATATAATAATTGGAAAAGTGTTTCTATCGGTTGATGTGTTTGTGTGTATTGTTTTGTAAATATGTTTGCTTTGAATGTCTGAACGTTTGAATCGATTCTTTAGATATTTATATTAATATTTAGACATTAGGTGTCTGTGTTTGGGTCGACATTGAGTTCAGGCTTTCGTTTCGTGCAAATGATGCAAATGATGGTCGACTGGACCTAACATTTGAGGTAATTGTGGCGGAACTACACTTTGCATCTTATGCTCTTTCTTCCACTTCATTCGTCTATTTTGAAACCAAATCTTGATTTGTCGTTCGCTTAGGCATAAGGAGTGCGCGATTTCTATCCGTCGTCTTCGGGTCAGATACCGATTAAAATGGAATTCCTTCTCCAGTTCCAGCGTTTGATATCTGGTATATGAGGTTCGCTGTCGTTTCGTTTCGCCCATTGCGTTCACACCATCTGAGCACAGGGAGACAAAGAGACACAGAGAATGAGAGAAAGTGCCGAATCAGAGACAATAACAATAATAATAATTTCAATTCAATTAATAATAAAAAAGATTATAATTATATTCAATAGCATTGAGAAAATTACAGTCAAATGGATTGAAATTTTTATTGTATGACAAATGAAAAATATGGGAAAACATGAGAATATGTTTTAATAGATTGTGTCGAAGATATAAATTATAGCATTCGCTTGATATGTGCGCTCATAATGTATTAGTGCATAATGTAATGTCTTTATACACCAGTTAGTTGTTGTCTACCATAAACAAACCATTACTAATGTTCTTAGCAATGAAGCAATGAGGGGATGATCGAGTGAGTTGTGCCAGTTCACAGCCAACAGTGCCTTTGCCTATCACTGAATCCTATTGAATGCCTATCGAATGCAATACCAGAGCAATAGGAATAGCAATTGGAATAGACGTGAATGCATTCGCAACCAACACAAACAGGAGTACAAGAGTACAAGAGTGGAGTCGTATGTAAAAAATGAAACGAAAAATGAGTGCTAAGAATGACTGCATTACTAATAGACTGACTGAAGGAATGGTTGTAATTATATTATATTTAGAATTAAGGCCTCAAGGATTTCAAGACAAAGAAATCATTACAGACAGCGACGGCTTATATAACTATAACCTGAACTCAACACAAACACAACTAAACTGAAACTAAATTCATAAAAATGATCGTTCGATCGCCACTAAAGACACTGAACGAACAGGCAGTCAGTCAATAGCGCAGAATATATTAGCACAAAGACATTGAAGCCATCGATTCAATGTCTATTCACTGTATTGACTGCATTGACTGTATTGACTGCATTGAATGTATTGAATGTTTGGACAAATAATTATTGAGGAATATGTTTGACTGTTTGAGAGAAGGAAAGCCCAAAGACATAGACAACGAGCGAAGGAATGAACGAAAGAACGAACAAATATGATATGAGATATGGTATGGCTTTTGGCAAAATTTAGAGCACAAATGAGGACTAAAACTAATGCCAAATGTTTTGGCTCTTTGTTAGTCACAAAATATGCAGTCTTTGAATGGCGTTTAGTTTACAGCACTCTTTCAGAGCACTCGTATTTACGGCACAGTTTCTACCGTTTCTACCATTTCTAGTGTTTCTCTTCTGTTCTCTGTCTTTATATATTAGGCACAGCTCTAAGAGCGTGAAGGCCTGTCTTTTCTGTCATTATAAATGATATTGCAATGAATTTCGGTGCTGACCATCCGGTGCTCTGGCTGTATGGATGGTAAACGCTGGCACAAACACAGCACAAATATAACAATAACAGTAGTAGAGATCGCCCGGAGCTCACATGAAGAATATAAATGAAAAGTTATAGTCGATTCAGTCGCTCAGTCGGCTCAGTCGCCCACAACTCATGCATAGTGTGGTATAATATAATAAATGGTATATAATATAAGCTATGCATTCATATGGAGCGCACAGATAGCGTACACACAGTACACACACACATACACACAGTGTGTCGATGCCGTACAGATCGTAAACACCGTACGACCGACACATTGAAGACATTCTTTGCTTACAATCTATGTATACAAAGCTTCAAATGAATGCTAAGACACATACACAGAGTATTGAGAGCCTGGTTGGCAGTCTGTAGGCCTGTTGAGCACCCATATCATTTCGTTACGCTTGATATAATAAAAGTAAGATTGTAAATCAGTACCGGGCCCTTTAGTTCCCCCTTTAACTGCCTGTTTTATAGCTGGCCATAAAACTAACTGCTTTTGCTTTTGCCAACTCTTGAGGCAGTAATAGGAACAGAACAGTAGAATTATGGTAGTTGTTCACTGATACCATACCAGTGCTGTTTTATGGCTAATGGGAGGGAAGCCTATGCTTGACAGAGGTGGTACTATCGAAATTTACTACCATCTTCACCACTGAAAAAGGCCTCTGCGCTCCAGAACTCAGCATTTTTAGTCCTGATACTCATCGGTACAGTTGTCTCATCACATCTACCAGTGTTTGGATTCAGGTCTACTCGTCTACCAGTGCTGAAGCCGTTACATAACAAACACCACAACAACAACACAACGAACACAACGTAAACACTGTGTGTCTGAGCGACCGAATCAACCGAACCGACCGAATGGTATGACTGACTGACTGACCACCGAATAGAGGTATAGCTCAACCGAATAATGGAAATGGACTTACTCTGGCCGACGTGCACCTTGCGCATCCACGGGTATATGTGAGGTGGGTTTGACGATCCGTAACTGCCATTCTTGCCCTGTCCTCCATTGGCTCCATTTCCCTGTGTATTCGTTTGTTGAGCTGTGTTCGCACTGTTAGCTTGCGGTACATTCTGTGCCGATCCGCCAGAGCCTCGTTGCGAGACCTGCGGTGGTGTGGCTCTGGGTTCGGGTGATTGGCCGGCGCCGCCACTGGATGTGCTGAGATCTTGAGGCGATGACGCGGAGTCGACGGCGTACTTACAACTCGACGGTGAGGTTGGCGTTCGCGTCGGCAGTATTGGTGCCGAACTGTGGTGACTGAGCCGCGACTGGACTACGGCCTGAGCCGACTGCGAACACGAATTGCTCGAATAGGGATGAAGTTCTCTGTGATGTGACGACACGTGTGGGTGACTGGAGTGATGATGACTGCTGTGATGGTCTCCGTTCTGCAGGTATGCCGAATAGGCCGGGGATGTCGGCTGAGCTGTGGCCGACACGGCATTGTTGGCGGCACTGGCGTAACAATTGTTGTAGACCTGCGGTGTGTAGTAGTCGGCGGGCGTTGCGGACGCGGCGCCCGACTCGGGGCCGGCGCGCGGCTGCCCGTAGCACGAGGTCAGCGAATTGACGAACTGGTAGGAGCTCATCTGCTCTGGGCCCGACTGCTGCAAGAAGTAATTGTGCCCGCTATGACTGTTCCACGCAATTTTTGATGAATTATATTATGGCCGTCTGCTCTCCAGGAAACCTCCGGCACACTTAGTAGCGCATTATACCAACCAATGCGTCTCTGCCTCTTCACTGCCACACGTGACTACCAGTGCACCAATCGCTCAGTCAGACACTCACTTGTGTTGCCATAACTTCTGAGCGGAACTCCTGCCGAACGCACTTTACTCTGAGCTCTGCCAATGTTTATGTATGAGATTCCAGTTTTTTACCAATAGGTATGACCAGAATTGTCAGCTCAGCTCAGCTCAGCTCAGCTCGTCGTTTGAATACTACCAATGAATGATACAGTACAGCAATAATTGTCAGAATAGCAGATCAATTACTATTATTACTACCAATACTACCAATTCATAGACAAAGTATTGCTAATAGTATTGAATATTAGTATTAGTATTAATATTAGTAAAGATAGTATTAACAAGTATTACAACAATATTAGGCTCTCTTTCAATGTTACAAACTTTCTATGGCTTTCCAACTCTTTTGCAGATGAAATGCAAAATTTTTTTTACCTAAACATTAAAGTTGTTTTGTAGAGAAAAAGAGTCGAAACTATTTAATTGCCAATAATGATGAAGACAATGATGGAGAGAGTGATGACTAAAGATATAATTATTTCATACAATTAGCACAAACAACGATTAACTTTGAATATTAGACAAAATGATTGTTTTTTAATTTCTATTATTTTCTCTCTTTTTTTCTTTTATATATATTCAGAATAAATATATATACAAACGAAGACAAAAAGTATAAATAATTTTTCACTCGAAGAAAGAATTACAAAAAATTAACAAAAAAAGAAAAATAAGTTTTTTACGAATCGTATAATATTTCTTAAATATCTTTTTTATAAATAAATTAGAGTTTAGTTTAGTTTAAAATCTTTTGGCAATTATATGATTTAAAGCGTTTCTCTCAACTCAACTGAAATACGCTTTTTATATAAACACACAAAAACTTGAGAACAAATTCTTTGCGAAAATAGTCGTAAATTCAGTTGAATTCACAATTATTTTATTTTTTTACTGTTTATATATTTATTTCACAGGTTTTGACGAACTCTGCAAATATGACCCTTCAGGAGATGAGCGAAGATTGGATCTGAGTTGTTCTCATAGCACACGGGATCTGATATTGTATAACAAGACTTCCACACGAGCACCTCCCTTCTTAGGTCCAACCTCAACTTCAACCTAAAATCCTAACGCTGTGTCTGATGTCCCAAACTTTTTCCCCGATTCTGCTCTATGTGCCGCCGAATGATACAACATGCACATTGAGGCACATTATCATTTACCCCCTCCTCTCCCCATTTATATCTGCCAGAAGAGGCTGAAGAGGCACTGAAGAAGGAATCTTATGCGCTTCAGACCAACTTTGTTGCCAGTGGTGGCTGTGCTGCTGACAGAGCGCATACGACGACAGTTCAGACATGACTGCCGACGCACAGACATTACCGTCATTTCTGGTCTACACCTGATTCGGTTCCGATACTACGCAAACAACAACAGAGAGAGAAAAAACTTTATTTTCTCAATCAATTCAATGCAAGAGATGTTGTTATGTATGAGAAAAGTGTTGCTTTGTTTTGAGTTTTTCAAGATTTGTAGCCAAACGTGTATTCAGTTCTGTATATGAGTTCTCAGTGAGAGTGAGAATAATGAAAATAAGGCTAACTTTCCTTATGTTATCGAATCATTGACAGCAATAGCTATAGCTATGAGTTAGTGTGTTGTGAGTCGAGTGAGACTCAGTTGTATGCGATAATGAGTAAGTGAGTAATAGATGAGAGAGAGAGAGAGAGAGAGAGAGAGAGAGAGAGAGAGAGAGAGAGA
>JAQIWA010001077.1:0-21429 GCA_034693305.1 Eueremaeus valkanovi
TAAATCATAACAAAATATATCTGAATTTTTAGTTATAATTTGAGAAATATTCGGAAAAGTTTGGCAATGAATAAGAAATAATAGATTTTAGTGAGTTTTCAGACTTTTCTGTAATGTCTCTGAACAGGGACCTTTAACTAGGATGATGGTTATGAATAATAGCACTAATTGTATGACTCGAGAGCTGACGATAAAACATAAGTTAATGAATGTTTGAATTTATAATCAAATAAAAATCTTTTGGCGAATAATAAGATTTGAAGAAAATTGAATAAAAGCCTCTAACG
Source organism: Eueremaeus valkanovi (assembly GCA_034693305.1). Classification (NCBI taxonomy): domain Eukaryota; kingdom Metazoa; phylum Arthropoda; class Arachnida; order Sarcoptiformes; family Eremaeidae; genus Eueremaeus; species Eueremaeus valkanovi. Next base: position 288 of record JAQIWA010001077.1, read on the forward strand.
ATCGAAAACATCAAACAATTGAATTATGGGAACAAATATTTATAAAAGCTGTGGGTGTTAAGTGGGCGGGGATAAATTTTTCATGTTCAATCAAAGTAAGCAAGATTGCTTCGAAGAACAATATTCATAGACAAACATAATTTGAATATTTGTTCAGTACATCAAATAAGAGATGTTTTTTGAAATACGCTATAATTTGCCGAAAAAATGGTTCTTCAATACAAGCAATGCGTTTAATAAGGAATAGTAGAGAAAAATCTATTAAAGAGAGAAAATGTGTTTTAAGTGAATATTTGTTTGGACTAAAGGAGAAAAAATGATTAAAGTTTTCTAAATAATAGAAATCTCAAACCAAATATTTAAATATTATTCAAAGATTCGCAGAATATTCTGTGAAAAAGAGAAAAATATATTAAGTTTCTTATATTAAAAAATTTTATTTTCTTTTAAATCTTTAAAACCTCTATAAATGCAGTCAAAAGAGTAAAATAAATAAAAAGTGAGAAAAAAGTGAAGAAAAGAAAGCAAAATAGAAAAACTCATCATTCAATTGCATTCAATCGCACAGTGGATACACACAAGCAGTTCAACTGAGTTTTATAAACGATTACAAAAAATGTTGTGCAATTGAAATCATTAAAACTGGTCTGGATCAGTGTACGACTACTTGTGACCTCTAAATCTGTTAACAGGGTTTCATTTAATTTGCTTTATATTCATAAGCATATAAATGATGTATTGCTGCAAATCATATGAGACCTCTAGAGGTCACAAGTGATTGTCGTTGTCTGGTCTGGACTAAAGATTTTTGAAGCAAAACACTTAGTGTAGAGCAGAAAATAATGGAAACTTATATACATTGATGAAATGGAAATGTGTTTTCTCTATTCAATTCTGTTATACAATAGAAGTAAGAGTTCTTACAGAGAGTTATAGCTATAGCCCATTGCATACGAAAACTATAGTCTGTTTGTGTTTGACGTATGGAAAGAGAAAATCTCATAAATCACCTCAACGTAAAATAGAGTATTGTCGAACTGAACCTGGGATTCAGACGGGCATTAAGCCCTTGTGTGCTCACATCACTTGCTTCTTGTTTTGTTCATCTCATCACAAGTGTCCTTATGTTAAACCCTTCTTCTCGTAATCCAATCAATGTTTTTTGTTTTCCTTTTACTTCTGATAACTTCGTATAGTTTTATGAATTTCTGCTTTCAATTGAATTAATATTATTTTTATTTTGTTTCCTAAAAGAGTTTTCACTATTTTTTTTGCTTTCTATTGAGTACAACAAAACAAAAAATAGTTTTTATTTCTTCTTTAATGTTTGTATTGTTTCTAAATAACTGGGTCATTCACAAATGATTGTCTAGATTAAATGCTATCAATGCAAGTACTTTTAAAATAATGATCAGGCAGAATTTATACAATATTTATAAGGAGAACAAGATAAGTAGTTAAGCTAAAATCTTAACTTGGCCTGGGATATATTATATGTAGACTTGTTTTTAGTGAGAAATTGGAAAAACATTCAGAATATAAATTACAATTTTATATATAATTCTAACCTTTCGTATATTAATGTTAATATTTTATTCTATTTATTAATTATCAATAAAGTTAAAAATCGCGCTCAGGCTAAATAAGTTGAATACAAATATTTCAAATGTAAAAAAATTAAATACGAATTATTATATTTCATTTGCAAAACTTGGCCTAAATATTTCCTAGATGCAGTAGATTTTCACAAAAATCGAGCTTGCATGCTTCTAAAAATGAGCACCTTGCCTCTATATAACAGCGAAATCTGTTCATCTCTGGCAATAAATATAAATGAAAATGAAGTAAAGCTATTCATTCTGTTAATCAGATTTTGATTTATTCATAAAATTATTTTTAGAATATTATAAATATTTAATCAAATCTATTGTTTATTATATTTTCATTGTTTTGCAGGAAATTATAAAATCTGAAAGAATATAAAGTATAGCAAACATAAAGCCTATTCAAAAGTGTTCATAATTCCGTGAATGTCAGAGATAGGCCATGGATCTGACGACAGCCACAAATTTTGAGCAGGAGGTAATTTTCCCCTAAAAACGTTTTTTTCCTATTTTCGCCTTCAAATCATCGAAAAACAGAGGGGGTGTCAGCCTCAGCCAAAATCACAGGGGTATACCCCCTGTACCCTCCATTGCCTATCTCTGGTGAATGTGCATGTACACATGTGCCTGGGTGTATCTTCATGTTATACTGTGGACAGGACTTCAATGCATGATTTGATTACTTTTGTTAATTAATATTTTTATCGATCTCTGCATAAAAGTTGATATAATGTTAATCAAAGCTATACATTGTGTTTGATTAATAAGCACTGATCCAAACTAAACCATACCTGGTCAAACACTATCAAGTACTTAGGCTCTACAGAAAACTTATAATGGTTTTACTTTTTTGAGGTTCATCTGGAAATTAAATCTACTAAGACTTTCAATCACACAATCAATTTACAAAAATATATCAATATTTTCGTATTTTATAATAAAATTGTCGAACATTTGTGAAATATTTTAATTCTAATTCTAAAGAATATCATAAAAAGTATCGAAAAAATGAAACTTAAAAACCAAAAAAAAAATAACAACACTTAGAATGAAAATTTGATTATTATATGGGAAGGTTATTTATTTTTCAGGAATGCGTATTACAAATGAATGGAAAGATTTTTCAAAAAAGTATACTATTCTTGAATTTTGTGACAAACGTTCTTAAGATAAACAAAATGATATACTTTTACTAAAAAAATATTTAATCGAAACAATGAATACAATCATTATATTTGAAAATAATCGAAATACTGAGACAATTATTATTTTTTTATTGAATTATTCATAAAATATATTGTATTTGTTGTGAGAGTGAAGTAGAAAATACACAATAATTATTAGATTAGAAATAAATATTTTGATTTAATAAAAAACATGAGAGGAATCAGTTTTGCGAATAATTGTTTTAATATCTGACACAAATTCATGAGAACATCATTTTCTTTATTTTTTTTCTTCCTTTCAGTCAGTACTTCCTAATTAATGAATTCTCTCTCTATTTCTAATCAAATTAGAGACGAATACCAATAATAACAAGTATTAATGATATGTCGTATTTCATCGTTAAATCATTTATTCAGTGACACCATTGGCTCTACTCAACCATTCGCTCTCTCTCTCTCTCTCTCTCTCTCTCCTCTTCTCTTCTCTTCTCTCTTCTCTCTCTCTCTCCCTTGCTCCCTCCCTCCCTCCCTCCCCGTTTGAATGGATTGGATTCCTTTTGGGCAAAACTTTCATTATATAACATTTCATTTTAGACCTAAGATTCACAGCATCCGAATCATTTAGATGTAAGTGTTGTAACTCTTCATAAACTGATTTAAAACTAAATATTAAATAATTAATCAGTGAATAATGAGCAGAGCCTGCACAAATAATAGCCTCAAAGGTTAAGCTACTAGGGTCGCCTTCATTTCCAATGTTAATGCCACGTAATTGAGCGGACTGTGGGATTACTACTGTATGTTGAGTGCCTTTAGTTTATAATAAACTCTGGAATTGACCTAAAAGTTGATGAAATGACTTATGAATAAGTAATGACATGAAAATTGAATTAATGAACAGAGACTGAGATTCTGTGAATAATATAAATATTTATATTTCATATATGTATTAATTTTTATCATTTCATTATTTTTTTCGCAATTCGTTTCACTATTTTTTTTGGCTCTTATTGTTCGCATAAATCCTATAATAATTGTCTGAATTATTAAATATTAATCAAATTTTGAAATAATTATAATATTCAGCAAAGAATTGATAAATTGGTTCTTTCAAATTAGTATTCATCTGACATAAAATATTAGGATTTGGAATTGAGCATGGTCGCAGTAGCATAAAAACAATACCATTCCATTTGCAAATTAGATTAGATTCAGAGCTGAGGAAACACTGGCTTTCGGTTCGTTATAAACAAAGCCTGTATTCAGAGTTCAGATTTAAAAAATGATTTTTTCTGTTTAAATGTGAAAATTCTTTATTTAATTATAACTTTCTTTCTATTTCTTCAGTCTTTTTCGGAGAATGAGAAATATGAGCTATGCATAATTTAAGAGAAAAAGATTGATTACATGAAAATTTTATGAATAATTAAATGAAAGAGAATATCAATTCTCATAGTATTATAATAATAATGAAAGAAAATAAATTGTATGATAATTAACTGAATGAATGAACTTGAACCATAATTTTTGGGAATAACTCTAACCAGGATTAAGGGGCTTATGTGGGTATTCCTCAATCTTATAATTAATATTCTGCTTATACTACAGATTATATGTTATTTAATATTCAATTTGTTTGAGAAAAATATTTATTTATTAAAATTGGAATAACTGTGCGAATCATTAAACGAATCCAGTTTCTCTCAAACAGACACAAACAATTGCGAGAGAGAGAGAGAGAGAGAGAGAGAGAGAGAGAGAGAGTCGTATCGAACGGTTTTTAATGTTAACGAATCTCACCATAAGATAAAGAAATCGATATTTTTAAGCGATTTTTTCACTGAAAGTACAAACAATTTGAAAGCTTTGCTGACAATTGAAACGAAATAATGTTTTCTTAACAGAAATAATCAGTGAATACTGTATAGAAAAACCTTCTCTAATATTTCAAATTTCTATTCACAACAAATATCTCCACAATTCTGCAATAATTCAGTTCCTGACCGATCACTAAATTGACATTGATCTGCAATACAGTAGATAAGGACAGTTAGAACTGGTGTGCGCTCTCAATGGGTCTTCACTGCAGCTCTGGTTAAGCGGTAAAACAGAATATAAAGATAATGATTGCTATGGCTATGGCTATGGCTCTAATGCTTTGTGCGCTAATAGAAAGCAATATACCGGTAGTATTTGTACACATTGTAATAGTGCCCAGTTGCTTTGCTAGATATTGAATTTTATTTTTTTATTGCCTCAGATTTATAAAATCTCAACACAAATGATCCGAATCTAATGAGATATAGAACTTAATGACTTATATAACCTGAAGACAAATTTGAACCTATTATATAAATATTGCAGTTATTATGAATAGACAGACGACTCGATGAAATATCTGATATACTTAGAAATGTCAGTACAGTATCATTATCTTTATTCAATTACCCACCTCATATTTAGCTAATCAATTTATTTTCTACACTGTTTTACCCAATTATTAATTTTTTATTACAAATTAGTTTCTATAAGACTTATTGACTTGGATTTGATTGTGATGGATCAATCAAGTGTCAAAACAATCAGGTTGGATTATTGAGCATTTGCCAAATAGCTTGAAGCTTTCTCCAACGCCGCTAATATCAATTGTATATATACTGAATGTGGGTTTGAGGCGAGAGAACACACTTATCACTTATATATGAGTTAATTCGTGTTCATATACACCAACAGATAGTAATTTTTCAGACCAACAGTCAGTCAATGAATCATTAATAGAAGCACGTAATACATGGCTCTCAGAGGTATACCAGTGCTCGCAAGAGGGGCTCATAGCATATAAAACAACTGGTAAAAACTCTCCACACAAAACAACAACTTGAGTTTAGCCAAGGGTTGGGTGTATTTCACACGATATCATTGACTCGGAAATATAGAAAATCTTTGATTTGAGCTCAGGTCAGAATTTATTCTTAATTTTAAATTACAAACAATTATTAGATTTAAGTTTTGGTATATAAATGGAAAAGCGAATTCTACCCCCTATACTACCCTATACTCTGCCACCTAACCCTCTCCGATATACACAATATTAACTTATAAGTCATTTTTCGTTTTATAGTATATATAAAGAAAAATATTTTCTATATTTAATGTAAAATATTATTTCAAAAAATGCTTTAAAATTCAAGTATAAAACGTGCGATAACTTAGAAAAAGTTCAAATTTTCTGAAACCACATAATTTTTGATTGTATAGTAGAGGTCAAAAAGCCGTCTGCTTTATACCACTTATCTTTGATCACTATATGGCCAAACCCTTGCACCACTGATTTTTTGCTCCTGGGCATTGAGACAAGAAATAAGAGTCTTATGTTTGAGTCTCATTGTTCAGGTTTGACACAAATCCCAAAAATCTGCTTTAGATTAAAACTGAGTCTCACGTATTGACCCACTGAACTATACTCAACTATACTGAGCCGGCAACAATTACTATTAATTGATAAGAAGAGTCATAGAATGTTCTCCGAATTTTAAGATAAATCAATTGAATTAGTCATCCATGTCATACCATATGTGAAACTCAGCTCAAGGAAGGGTTTGTAGAGAAGAGCGAAGAAAAAAAATAAATTTTAAAATCGATATATCACTCAATAAGCCTTAGAGTCAAACATTACAATTGAGTTAATTTGCAAACAAACAAAACAAAAAGCGAGCGAATGGTGAAAATATAGTTTAGTTGTCATTTACAAAGAGATTGTTGTCTTAATTACACAATCAATTTGCGTGACTTAGCCTTCACTGCATTTGAACGCAAACATGGATTCGATGCCTGAAATCAAACAACTTATCATAACATCGATGTATTGCAGGAAAGCTAAACTTCGGCCTCAAATACATCATATGGAAAATTATTTTGTCCTTAAATATGTTGAAACCTAGTTTTGAATTACATTTTCCCCACAGACTTGATCTCAAACATAATGCTATCGTTTTTCCGAACGCTTGACAACAAAAATGTATATTTTCTTCGCGTAATTGAATTTTAATGTCTTTATTTGGAAATACAGTGAAATATGTTTATCAAACAATAACCAAAATTTGTTTTCACTTATATTTGATAAATGAGTTTTAGACAATACAAAGAAAAAACACTTTAAACCAAAATTAAATTTCAATTTTCTTTATTCAAATATCAGACCAAAGATTAATAGTATTGCTCTTTATATTCATATTAGACTAAAAAACATTTAAATTCTTGTTTCTTATATCGGATTTGATTTATTAAATCTATTGAAAAAGTTTTTTGAATGATTAAAATCAGGAATATATATATAAAATAGATTTTTCTCTTTTTTATTGAATTTTCGTATAAATCAAATATTTATCCTTAAAAACAAATACCGACTGAAAGCTCGGAAACAATTGATTCGATTCTATCCAGTCATGTAATAAGTCGTGTCTATTCTTTCGCTGCAAATATCCAGAAATCAATTATAAACTGGTTTTTTTATTTTTATTTTAGAACTTGAAGCTTAAGTTACTTTCTTCTAATCAGAATTTGAATAAAAGAAAAATTTTATTGAAATATGAGATTCAAACTGAAGGAAAGCTTATTTTTATTCAAATAATGTGTTGAAGAGTTGATCTTTTAATACAGAATATATTTTCTATGAATGAAATAATAGCGAAAGTATGAAGTAATGCACATATTTTACACTTAAGAATGGCTTTCATTTGGAATAAAGTTTTGAACAATAAAAATGCAAAAATATTTTCACTACAAAACTGGCATAAAATCTATGCTTTTTTAGATTCATTTGAATAATGAGGAAATTTAAAGAAATACTTAATTCAATATGAATTGAACTGATTGTGCATTTAAACGATGAAATCTTATTTTTAAATAAAACAAAACGGAATAATATTAAGCCTAATAACAAGACCGCAGTATTGCTTTGGACTCCTATTTTCAGAATATCTTAACAAAAATCTTAAAAATGAATTCAAACTCTTATGACATCAATTCAGTGAATAACACATAAATCCATATATGTATTGAATCTAAATATCAATATATTCTTTGACCATATTTTTCGAAATTCTGGTAACAATAATATAATAATATTGAACATTCTCACGATAGATGGTAAGCGATCAGGGTCATTTAATATCAATAAATTCAATTCAATTTATTTAAAGAGTTAGTAGTTAACTATCAATTCTCATAAGCTCCCTGTTTAATTTATGAACATTTTATAGTTAATCTTTGTTAAGCACATAAGGAAATACATGAATGAAAATATAGAAAGTGTTGTCGACATTGTCTGCTATTCTATAGGTTCTTCATATTTAGAAATTCATTCATTTATCAATGAAATGCTCAATACTTTCCGATTCTATAATCAAAAACAACATTCTCTGACTGGAACTGAATTTATATTTTTCATTAACTTTCATCAAACAAAACATTTATTTAAAATTAAGTTTAAAAGAATGCATGGGTTATATTCAAACGATTTGCAAGGCCGTCGTTTTAGTCTATGCTCATCAGTGTTTTTTACGGGGGCTATGGTATAGTAGCCCCTGTAAAAGACACTGATGAGGATAGAGACTAAAACGACGGCCTTACAAATCGTTTGGTTATATTGTAATGTATGTGCCAGCACAAGCATTGAAGGCAAAAATTTAAGTCTTCCTCATCAATTTGATGTGTTTGATATAATGAATTTGACACTGGACTCGAATTTTAAGCCCTTCTTCTTCACAGTTAATGATCTGTTTATTTTATACAAAAAATTAAGTTTTCATTCACTCATAAAGTTATAAATTAAGTACTTTTCTGTTCGTTTGTCTTATCATTAATTAATCATTTGTTAGCATTGAATACAAACGAAAGACAAAATCATTTATAATAATAAAGAAAAAGCAAATACTGTTTAATAAAATTAAAGAAATAAAAAAGAAGTTCAAAGACAAGGAATTTATACAATATTACGGTATATGATAGTATTGGTTGAGTATAGCTATGGTTAGAGTTTGCTCAGTATTGCACTATTTTCTTAAAAAAACTCAATTTATTTAATCTGTTTAACGGTTTGTGGAGAATGTGCACCAAATTTGAACATAACTTCTCTTCACTCTTAGCTTTAAATAATTGTGGACTGCATTTGATATGACCCAAAATGGTTGATGGCTTAGATTTCAATTGAGGGGCCACAGGAGGATCTTGATGCTTACCAGTGAAATTCATAATATGTGACAGATTTGTTGAGAACATCAATAAAAATTCAAATCTGTATCAAACAAGTTGTGCACATATTATATAAATACGTAATCAATACAAATATTATTGTTTTTGTTATACTTACACAAAATGCTTCTCATCCACATCATATAGAGAATTGCTGAATTTATATTTACTACTAAACAACCTGGTAGTGCATCAATATAGTGCATGGACACAATTCATTCTATTGTACTATAATAGTGCTATTAATGGAAAGAATCGAAACCTCATTACAGTTGATGTCATAGAATATAATGATTTATATTATTATTATATAAATCTTTGACATAAAAGACACAAAACTATTACAGTATATGATATGAATCTCTACTTATTTCTGACAATATATTCATTTGTTTTGAAAACATTAATGAAATATAATTTGATACCCTACTCATTTTTGCTTTCATTCAATTGACTTAATTTTTTGTATTCATTGTAATCAAAATTGAATACTAATGAATAAAGATTGTTAACAAGCTTGTTTTACGAGACAAACAAGATTTATAAATATTTTCTTTGTAATTAACTTTTAAATAACTTTAAATTAGTGCTTGAATTTATATATAATCAAGATAATTATTTCAAAAAATTAAAATTTATTATACTGTATAAGGTATTAAATGCCCTCGAGGTCTCTCCCCTACGTCCTCTAAGTATGGAGACGACAATCGGCAAAAGTAGTTCATATTTGGCATTCATTAGATGCCGAGAATTGTTGACTTTGAACGTCTCTCTCATTTAAACTCCAATACAGTATTCATAGATATTTTTGATATTAAACCGATTAAATCAAAATTTATTTTATTATTTTAAATGATAAAATAACTAAATGAAGCCTGTTCATGTTCATGTTCATGTTATCATTCTCTAATTCATAGCATTGAAGACCACGTATAGAGTCAACAGAGTATCGATTATACAGTAATTGTATAAAAACTGTTTGAAATGTTGGTCACACATATCAGTGACAGTTTTCATCAGTGAATACGGCTTATATCACAACCAGATCTTCCTTACGATAATCAAAGTCTGAACTAAATCTTCACTGTTTTTCATCTCATTCTACTCATAAGCTATACATAGATTAGAGCAATAAATGGTTAGCAAATGGTTAGCAAATGGTTAGCAAATGGTTAGCAAATGGTTAGCTCTCATCAATTCTCTCATCAATTTTCATAAGCATTTAGTTTTCATTTTCACTTTTATGGCAAACATTATTTACGGAATCAATGTTTGGATTAATTATGACCCGGATTATCTATAATTCAATATTTAAATTTGAATTACAAAGTTATCGGTAGACTTTTAACTGCAGAAACTACCTGTTTTTTGCCTGGAACCGTTCTGCATAACTGGTACAGTATAGAGTAGATTCAATTTAATTATATAACAGTTGTGTTCATATTTACAGCTTTTATACACAATATTAGTTATTATTATATATTATTATCGTATTTATAGAAATGTCTACTCAAATAAAAACTTGTTAAACAGTTTTACATATATTTATAACTAAAATATACTAAAGATTAAATGGAATTACATTTTTTCATTGAATAAATAATACCCGAAATGTCTATTTGTCATGAATTATGTGTCGGATTAAATAAAATAAGGATTTATTTGTGTATAAAAAATCCTTTTTATTCAATTGATGTGCTATTGTAGAGAATAATATGGAAGTACTGTATAATGAATACAACACCTGTTTTGCATATTTGCTACAATATATTCAATAAGACCCGACTCAGCATTTGCATTGATTTGCTTTGCATTGAACAGGACCCTGGAGTTGTTCACAGTCTTAGCCTTATTATCGCTGACATAACATTAATTATCAAATATATCATTAAATAAGTCATTAATTTATTAATAAATTTATTCTCAGATCCTATTAATGACCTAAGATTAACGTTCGAGCTTTCCTGCTCCCAATGGATATCTTCCCGGAAGATAGGGAAGTTCCATATCTCCCGGGAATTCCCTAAAAACTGGGAATGACAGTTTGTCAACAAATCGATTGACTCATAAGTCAAATACTTGTATTTATTAATAATTTGCTTTTATATAAAGTAGAAAATTAGAATCTGGACCATTTAGCTACAGAAAGTTAACCTAAGTTACGTAACGAAAGGTAAATGAAAGGTATAATTAGTAGATAAGTTGACCCTGCTACAATTAGTTATATATTTAATGTATATAACATTAATCAAATAGAGTGTCAATTCTTTCTTATATTTGAGATTTAATAAGCAAATGATGCGAACGGTAAGAGTGAACAGACTTTTGTTGAAACTGAGTAAAAGCCGAAACATTGAAGACATAAACGGAAAGTCTGGAGACATAAGACATAACTGGCTTTTATTTGCTTTCCTCTGAATTCAAATATAAGGATAAATGAAGAAAAATATATAAATATATCCGAACTTATATTTTATTCCTCTTCTTGTTCTTAATATTGCTGACAAAAAGAGATGTAGTCATGACAACAGAGTTTGCGGTTCCCATACAATTGGTCTCTATTTAAGAATTTATATTTCAGTTTATCCCACAATAACTATCCGACCAATTGTTTCGACCAATCATTCAATTATTGCTAAGTTTATAGAAATATTAATTTAGAAAATATAATGAAATTAAATAAATATAGGATTAATGTATTTGTCGGACAAAACAAAAACAATTTGACTTCAAAACTACTAACAGTAATAAATATGTTTTGTAATCAAATATACAGTACTGTAGAGTACAGTCGCTTTCATAATACTTGATTGTCATTAATCGAGGTCTATTCAGCAATCCATTAGTGAATTCGCCTTAAATTCTTCATTGTATCGACCCTGGACCCTATCTTGTTTATGATTGTTGAAAGTTCCTTATTGAATAATTATATATGCATTTAAGAAGGATCAAGGTGACATTTTTAAAATTGGCTTACATTTTAATATGCAGTGTTGTTTTTACTTTAAGAGAATCAAGAACCATTTATTCATAATTGAACAAAAGAAAACATTTAAGCATTAAAAGCAGACCTGGATCAATAATAAAATATTAATTAAGGGATAATATAATGTTCCGCACATTTCATAAGAATTTAAAATTCATTTCATCTTTAATTCTGTTCTGTATTTAATATTCTATGAGTTCTGTCGTCTGAATCTATGCATTACTGCAATTATAAAGTTTAATATCCATTCAGTGCTAAAATAAAGTGTAGTCTAAAGTAGTCTAAAATATAATCGATTGGTTCAGTGAAAGAGTGGAACAAAAGAAAATAAATGATTGATTACATAACAAGACGTCCAATGTTTTTATGCTTTTCTTTTCAAATAAAAATTTCTGCCAAATATTTCTCTTATGAATGGTTTGATATGTGTTTCGCAAACCTTTCCAAATAAGCGAATGTTTTGCTATATTTTCAGATTCTTATTAAATTCAAATTCTTATTTAAAAAATGTTATCTTTTTATGTTTTAGTCAACTGTTTTCTCTTATGATAAACGAAATAATGAATTGTTAAGGGATTTGGATTTGAAATTCAAACATGACTTCTGAATACTGTTAGCTCTAATGGAGGAATAAAATCTTGATTTAGATATTAATTTTTATGTCACTATTGTTCACAAAGAACGAACCAATTGAGACAATATGAACAAGGTTAGATAAGAATTGTTTAGATTATAGCCATATAAAATGTTAAACCTCTGGAAATGAATGCATGAAATTTAGTGGCAATGCATTGATCTATATATTGTTGGAAATTAGTTAGGGATGTGCAAGGGGGTATAGACCGAAATACCCCCCTGAGTTTGAGATTTGGCAAAATACCCCCCTGTGTTTTGAGGCTCTGCTAGACCCCCCTTGACTTTTTGCTCACGACCTATACCGAAAATGGCGCTGGCGTCGAAGGCGCCATTTTCGGTAAAAATGACCGGTTTTTACCGAATTTCGGCTAAATTTAGCTTAAATTCAACTAAATTAAGCTTAAGTGAAGTAATGCTAAATTGTGCTGAATTAAGACAAAAATTTGGTCGAAATTCGGTCAAGTTAGGCCATTATCGACTTTAAACCCCATTTTTCGGCCATTTTGGCGGCCATCTTGTTTTCAACCCCCCCCCCCTGAGTTTTGAGTCAAAAGTCGGCCATTTTACCCCTCCCTTTACCCCCCTGACTCGGCCGAGCTTGCACATTTCTAGAATTAGTACAAGAGGGTACGTTCAATTGAAACGTTCCTTTGATTATGCTCCTGGTGCTCGGTTACTACTTATGAGGCTTGATTTAACGACCATTTCGTCATATTTGGCTGAATTGAAAGACCAAAAAGAATAGAAAGAAAGGAAAGGAACCACAACTAAATAAACTTGCCTGCATTGTCCTTGTTAACTCCATAATTGGAAGAAGAGAAGGACAGAGATGAGCGAAAGTAATTAGATTTTCTCCGATTTGACATAAAATCTCAAAAGAGATAGTAATGAAATCAATTAAGCATTTTATAGAAATTCAATTCAATTAATTGCGAAACTGAACTGAATTTCGAGTTTAATTCTAATTAATTTCATTCAATAAGAGCTCCAAATAAATAAATTTAATTAATTTCAAAGATAACGATATAATTGGTATTATTTTAACCGAATTTATGAATCATTCAATGGATTTGAGAGATATTGTGTTAGAAATCAATTATTTATTTATATCGAAACAAAAGTAGCAAAATATCATTTCCGTAAAGCCTATGCTCTGAATGGGTTTGGAGTTTGTGTTGGAGTGGAGTCTACTATAGAAATGATTTAATTCTGTTTATTAGAAATAAAACTGTAATTCAATCAGAGTTTATGCAATCCAATGAATAATCGATTTTCTTCAAAGTTTTCTATTTCTAAAACAGATTTTTAGTTCAAAGCATACATTAGTCGAAGTGAAATCCCACTCAAACATCGATTAAGCAAATCCCAGATTGAATGCTACATAAATTTTTACAATTACTTTACAATCGGATGCCTTAGCTTTGAAGCCAACGCTGCAATGCATAGAAAATCCCAACAGATTTGACGATCGTTTCAAACTGTGTTTATTGTGCAATAAGTGTAGTGTTAAATGTGCGTCGATTCTGATCATCATATCCACGACAAATACATGGCTCAGCCATTGGATTCGTGAACAGAGCCCACGCAATACATATTGTATGCCATATAAACTGTTGGCTACCAATACTGTTCCCAAATAGGGTTGACTTTGAGTGAAATCTAAATCAATATAATTGTATGCATAGAATAAGGAATTATTTCCTCAATTAATGCAGAGCTAAAAGGATTACAGAAATTCAACTTTTTTTCCTTTCGTATTCATTGCTAATGAATAGCAAAACTCTATATATTAATGATTCTTAAAGTTTTATGTTCTGTCAAACGAATTAAAGCGAATGCAGAGATAATTGTGTTGATTAAACTTTAATTGGATTAGATTTCTATTTTAGTCCAAAGCACACTGTTTGCTCCAATACCAAATAAGCATGGTCTATTCGATTAATGTTTGCCACATACTGTATTGGCTCAGGGTTGTAAGTAGCTCAAAATTAAAAAATTACCAAAATATTTGATTCCAAATATTAATTTCGACTCAACTCTAAAAAATAATTAAAAAAGCATTTCTTTATCTAATGTCTAAAGAAAATAATGAATGTAAAGAATGGCCGAGTATTTAGTTTCTGATTTATGCATAAATATTCGGAATTGTCTTTAAAAAAGTCCAATATATTGTGTATTCTGCGGCAAAAGAAAGGATTTGTAAGTTTAAGCTATCAGTGCCTTTGATTGTATGAAGAAGTTATGTAATTTGATTGCATCTAATTTATAATGAATTCTAAGCGAAGATAAATTTTGATTGTGTTTTGTGTTCTATAATCTTAAACCTCTGGAGTGTTAAGTAAGAGAAGAATCAACTCTTTCAGACATATCTAATGAATAGAATTACAATGAAATGATTCATTGGTTGGCAGGACTGACATCACTATTATTTTGCACATTAGCTCAAACATTATTTACGATACAGAATATGAATGACTATAATAACTATCTATTTCGCTATTGACAGACATATAGACTGACAGACCTGTTATTTCTCATTTATCTCATTAGTTATATTGCGATAGAATTCATATAATATTTCTTATTCAAGTCATTCGAGTCATTCGAGTCTTGGAGTTATTGTTATTAATAATTAATTTATTCGGCTTTTCATTCATTAATAAGAGATTTATTTTTATTGCGGTTTAAAATTTTGTCGTTTATTGAATCCATTATTTTAGAGTAAATTTCAAGTCATGTCTTTATTATTCAGGTGCTACTCTAAAGAGATATATTGTACAGTACGTACTGTACATTATATTCACAAATTTTAATAAGAATACTGGCTTGATAATGACTAGGATACAGGCACAGCACAGAATTATCACTTACAGCGACCACAAAATACAGTATTAATTACAATATAAAATGAGCTCTGAGTTAAGTCTGTAGTCCTCTGTAGGGCTTTGTTTATATTTATTCAATTCTTTAGTGTTTTTGACATTACTATCGATTAGAAGTCAATCCAATAATTAAAAGAAAACGATTCAACCAATTAAACGACAAATGAGTAATGGATGGATGGGTACTAATCCGGACAAAATCCAACGCTCTTTAAGTGTAAATTCATATTCTACTGCAAAATAGGCGAAATATGGTCTATAGTAGTTTGTCAAGGTCTAATTGCTGAATCAGCCTTTAAAATACTTGAAAGAACACAACAAAATATGATTTACCTCTTCTGTATGTCCTGGCAATTGAAAATAATTTGTTCCTGTTCATATGTACAAATCAATATCAAAAGCTTTTTTTACATTTGCTATTTGAGGTCAAAACATAGCATTCATGTGAATACAAATTCCATAGATCCTATCAAAAGTATTATCGATGAATTTATTTCACCCATGTCTTCAATTCCTATGCATTCTTTTCAATTAAAAAAAATTCAAAAATATTATCAGAACTATTCTGACATGAATTTGATAAATAAAATAAATTATACGAAAATATAATACTATTATATTAGAGAACAAAAACTAATTCATGTGTTTATGAATAACAATGACTTTATTGTAAATCTTTATATAAGAGAAGAAATTCAGTTTCAAGGCTATTTTTAGAATAAATATATTCTATTATAAAGCTTTAGTTTTATCTGAATAATGTATTTTTCACCTGAGCTCATCTGATACACATAAAGTTAGCGATTCAAACGAATAAATAGTATTTTATTTGTTGGTTCAGTCAATACAAGTATATTATATAAAAGTTTAGAAAATATTTTATTAAATATTCCTTAATATATATACAGTATTAATAAAATTAATATTTTGTTTCATTTGTTCCGTTAATTGACCGGAGATTGAATTATATAATTTACGAAATGGACAGTACGTTAGTAACTTCAAGGAGATTATAATGAGACTGACTGATTTTGCTTTGAGTTGGAAAAATCAAAGCAAGCTAACTTTACCTGTAATTGAATACTGTGTGTGAGTTATGTTTTTGAGCTAAAATGCATTATAAGTCCATTTTAATCCTTTAAGTAACTTATTATTAGAGTTGAATTTAAACCATCCAAACAATGTGTTTAATCTCAAACTGTATTCTTTACATACGAGCTATTGCTTCGATAGATATAAAGTAATGTTGTTTTCAAGCAATTCTGTAAAAGTGTTGCCGCTATTCAATGTCTCATCATTTGCTACAAATACAATGATACACTCTTCTTGGTTGTTTACGAAAATTGATCTTCAATTGGGGTGACCGTAAACATCCAGGACAATATAGAATTATATGCATATAATTATCATATATTGTATTGAAACATAGATTTAACCAAAATAACGGCTAAGGAATGTTTAGATATGTTTTTCTATTTTTAACGAAATTTGACCCTCTCACTTCTTAAATCAGTCCAATTAGCTAAAATGATGTGCATTGTGGCCAACTATATATAACCTCATATTGGAGGTCAATAATTCCCAATTGCCTGCCCTATTCCCCCCGTGTTCACTGAACTTGGTCACCCCTAATTATAAGCTACGCTTATATTATATGTGGCACAGATTGACAGTTTGTCACAGTTTTCATTTCATATTTCATTCAATTTTTATATTCAATTTTGAATTGAATTTTATTATAAAAAACTTTTGAGATTTTATTTTCATTCATAACTAATCCAAACCATAATATCCACAATTTGTTTGGTTTGCAAACTATTAATAGGAAAACATTATTTCTTTTTTTGATACACTTATCAGAGAATGTCGAGAATCACAATAATTTCAAGAATACTAGCCGTCGGACACACTTTGTCAGACAATTTATGTGCTATAAAATAGTCATTCTCTGCCATCACTCAAATCGGTTTCGAAATAAAGACTATAACTTCGATCGATATTTATGAATACAGACTACAAATGCTATCATTTCCTGGATTTGAAAAATTTTCTTTCATTTCATATATTTTTTAGATTTTTTATTGTTATTTCAAATTTTATGTCACAACAGAAAAAGATATACAGAAATAGGGAATGCAATCGACTTATTATTTTACACCCATTTCTATATATCGCAAACGACTACTGCTTTAATTGAATGCTTTATAAATTATAATATTTATATATAAGTTAGGAAATCATAAATTAACGAAAATATAATACAAAGATGAATAGTGAGGATACTGTACACAAGTATTCAACACTGATTTGATGTTGAAATCATGTTTAGTACGAATATAACGCATGTTTAGTCAGAATAACTCTATGTTTAACTACAAAATCATAATTCAATGAAAACCTATTTTAATTTTACTTCCAATGACGCCATTAATCCCTTTCATCGTTCAAATTGTTTTTCGATGCATTCAAGCCTTTTATGGAGAGTATTCACAAAATTTTTAATTCATTTCATTCAATTATAATTTCATTTTCATTATGAATATGAATGCAATAAAACTTATTAATAATAAATTATGTTTCAAACGAAAAGCTTTCAATTCAAATGGTTTATGGCTTTCATTGCAAATGTATTCAATTGTTTCCATTCGTAAATTGTGGCCAAAGTATCCAAAGTATTATAATATAAATTTATTATTCTGTTCGCTTCAGAGCAACATATATTCAATTCAACTCTTTATCAAATATTTAGAATAAGCTTCAGTCGAAAAGATTTTACTTTTATTTTAAAAAACTCTATAATAATAATCCTTTTGAATGTTTTCCAAAAATCTATTTATTTTAAGCCTAAAATTCTAATAACGTTTCAGAAGTATATCTATTAATAAAATTAAGTTTATTTAAGCTTAAAATTCTTCTTAAAACTTATCATTAGTTTAGAAATTATATTAATAATCAATCTTAAAATGTTATTAAAGTAATCATACATTTCTAAACGTCTTTAACACTTGTTTTGACTTTTCTCTGTCCAACTATTAGTATAAAAACTGTTTCGCAACTGTTTATAGATTGTAAGTACAGTATTAAAATTTAACTTGGATTACCCAGGCGAATTCAATATAGCATATAAAATCATACATAAATCAGAAGTCTTTATAGTCTTATTCTAAGAATAATATAGTTTTTCTTTAAATGCTTTTAAGATTTTTTTTCCCAAAACATATTGAGAATTGATTTGCTTTAAGTATTTCACAATTAATTTATTTATAGTTTTACAGAAGAATCAAAACAAAAATATTTTTACAGACGATATAGTTTGTGATCAGAAGAACATTACATAAGTTATGGTAAAAAAGAATTTGAGAGAAAATTCTGTGAATATATTGATTGAGACAAACAGTTAGAGAGAATATTAGATTGCTTTGCAGGGAGTTATGAATAGTGTAGAGATTATTTTGATTGTTTTGATTGGTTTAAAAGAGATGAAAAAGAAAACAGAAATCGAGTGAATGAATCATTTTGTTTAATGCCGTTTAGGACTAATTGCGTTCAAAGACTCTCTCTATTGATTCGGAACAACAGAAGAACATAAGAAAATCAATGCTTACGAGTCGTAGAGAAGAGATAGAGTGAAACCAATATAATATGTGCACTATTTTTGTCTAAACTCAACATCCATTTCAACAATTTCTTCTTCTTTTGTTATATATCTGTCTCAGAAAAATCGTTTGATTTATATCTAAACAATGCATTGAATTTGATTCCAATTTTTACTTTTGTTTTTCTGAAATCCATTTATTATTTTCTCTTTTCGATAGACTTTTGTCGTTTAAACTGAGAAATGCTTTTCTGCACTGCACTCAAGTTCATTGATCACAAATATATTGTTTGTTTCTGGGATTTACATATTTCTTGAGTGAATTCAAATCTAGCCTTTTATATAGGCTTTTATCCAATATATACCTGATTTTTATGCACATGTGATCACACTTTGCGACAGCAGGTCTAACAGATTGTCACTATTATCAAGAATATTGAAATATTTTTTGATTTAACATTTTTATATGAATTCACAATTAAGTTAGTTTTTGGTAAATATATAGTTCAATGAAAACAAATTTATTCAAAATTTGTTCCTTAACTCGAAAATCTCACCCAATTATAACCCATAGATATATTGCATAAAATCCTTAAGGAATCGACATTTATTAAAATTGCTGACAGATGCATCAGGGTATCTTATTGTATACATAACTTTGCACTGATTTTCTCAAAATATTATAGATTTTTATTTACAAGTTCTCCCGAAAGTCTATTCTCGCGAGTAATCTGAATCATTTTGAAGCAAATTTATTCATCAATGTCTGCAATAATTCGAAACCATTCTTAAGAGGAATCAATCAAAATGGATAATATCAACCATTTTTGCTGAATATAATTAAAATGTATTCAAATACCAATTCTATGCTAAACAACAATAATTTAATGCAAAAATGAAATCTAGAAATAGCGGTAAAAAATACTGTTCAATGGTTACAGTGCAGTATAATTGTACAATTACCAATGGCAATTTACTGTATATTAACTCTTGTTAGCCCTGGGTCTTATCTGTTGTAGATCACCGATCGTTTGGAAATAAGAGAAAACAAAGTAAAACTATTGGTTCAATCAAATGCTAATTTGGTCTACAATTTAGCCTTAACTCGAAATATATATGTTTAGGTTCGCCACTAATATAATAGTAATGTTTGTTATTATGTTTACTCTTCTATTCATTTATCGTAAAAATAATTTATTTAATAATATTTTTCTTTTGTTTGCGAAAACAAATTATTTTTAAATTAAATGAAATTACTTTATATTATACTAAATATTATTGTTATGTTTGCTATAATTTTGGAAAATATTTTATATTCTATTGGATTGGACTAAACCATTGCAATGGAGGAGATGGTGATGCAGATGCTGTGCTGATGCCTGTGCTGATGCTCATGCCTGACACCGATCATATGAGCCCAACTGCAAGACATACACAATTGAATGCTTGCAATGCTTTTTAGTTCGTTTTTGCAATCAATAGCAACAAAAATATTTTTATATGAATTATAATTATACCGAAAGCAATCGGAGGCATAACAAGCATAACTGTGCGCTTTGATCGCATCCAATAATTTGAGTCATATTTCTTTAAAAGTTCAAAGTTTTGGCGAATATTTCGAAATATGAATAATATAGACAATACAAGGATTAGTTTTACAAAACAATTTGTTTATCTCGATGTTTGCATATAACTGACCCGTACGCATGCTTTCCCTTGATCATTTTATTTATAAGAATTTATAGCTTTATATAAACTTCTCCAGAAATGATAGCTTTTTTTGGTTGAATGTGAATTCATATAACTTTTATTATTACTGACAAAATGAGAAGTTCTTTACTGAACGCGGAGTTCCCGACAATCATCACATGGATTGTTCAATGATATATGTTGTGGGTTATATCAATATTTTACAGGTGTCTCTGATTTCCAACTTATGTCCAGTGTCAGCCCAGCTAGCTCAGTTGGTTGGGGAGTCACTCTCTACTCCTAGAGTAAGTAGGCACATCGCTGAAGCGAGA
>JAQIWA010001078.1:0-21421 GCA_034693305.1 Eueremaeus valkanovi
CGAAGACCCGTCGGGTAAACACATAAAACTGAGCTATAATACGGCCAACACTTGGTTTATGATTTACAATCTGTACGCAGACGTACTGTTAGACACGAAGTTAGTCCCCGAACGGGTAAGACATGCAAACATACGACTGGTATAGGATTTGATTGAATACTGTTTTTGAATCAGATATACAAACAACAGGACGAGTGGTATACACAAGTGGCCCAAAAATACGGCGTTCCTCTCGAAAACGGCAAAATGGCTACACTGTTTGGTTGGGCTCATTTCACGGCCGCCTCTTCGGCCAACCCTACGTTTAGGCAAATGATTTACGACAGGACAGCCCTCTGGCTGAGGGAAACATCCAGTCGCAGTCCCTTTTCTGATATGGCCGACACTGCGACCGGTAGTGGAACTGGATTTATAAATAGACCTGTCATTGGAGGCGTGTTTGCGCCCCTGACTCTCAAAAATTAAGCGATGTTTTCATAATAATTAAAATCAATAATAAGTAATAAATAAATATCCTTTAAATAAAAAATTCCTTTTTATTATTGATTTAATTAAAAATTCATAATATGTTATATCAGACACACAATAATCTAATAATGTAGACCCTGCTTGTGACTGGGGCTGCCTTTCATTATACAGTATCAATACAAATAAAGCTATAACAGGATGAATTACATAGGGTTAAGGATGCTTTAGCCTGGATGCTTATCTAATATTTTAAAATTGGACTCATATATGATTTGATTATGAACTAGACTAGTGACTAGTTTGACCCGAGCATATTCGCATTGAATATGTCTTCGAATATAAATATTGTTAGCATTGAATAAGAAATGTTAATTTTCAGATCAGATTAGATGTTGTGATCACTCATTGGGCAGTCGGTTGACGTTCTTCTTCCTCCAGCGCAACTCTCCGGTAAAGCGGGAACTGTATGGCCGCCAATTGAATTCTTCGTCGTATCGAAACTTTTCGAGCATTTGTAGGCAAAACTCTGAAAAATTTTCTGTTAAATGATTTTTAATGTTTTGTGTATTCTTTGAAAATACAATAATTCTGAAATTAAATTCATTTGCAGTAATATGACTGATCAAGCTCATGTATATACCCTAAGCATTCTGAACTACCCCCAAGACAGCGAAACGTTGATTTTACTTCCCAGGTGCTTCTCGAGACTGTATCTAAGGAACAGGAGATATAGTTTGTGTAGAGTTAGCTCAGTTCACATCCAATTGATTTAATCACTAAATCTGTTCATATCTTTAGTTAATGAGGGGTAGAATGGGTTCAGAATTATAGCAAAAATTATGTGCTGGATATTATTTCATTTCTAATCTAGTCTAGCTATGAATTGTTAAATAGTTAAGAATAATCTAGTTAAATAATGTCAACGATTTATATCAGAGTAACATGTTTACATTGAATCACCCTGAACAATTGGTTCATACTATTCTGACAGTGAGTCCTAGATTACTGATATTTTAACCCTAAACCCAAACAATATTACATGCGATGAAAATTGTTACGAATAATATATTTAATAATAAGTGACGACAGGTCCTTTTAAGCTATGTCTCTGAGCAGTTACTGTACATGGCAGAGGGCTTGTGGGATATAACTTATATGAGAGCGGGGGCATATTAATACAGTATAAGTTTAATTGTGTTAAATCATCTTAAAATCTGATTCTTTTTGTTCAAATTAATCAAATCTATAATCTATTAATAATCAAATTATCAAGGTAATTGATTTTGTAATTATTATTAAACTGGCGTATTTGATTAATTTGTCCTGCATCCCTGCATCCCTGCATACATCATATAATCTAACCAAATGAGTGAAGTCTTATGCATAGCGGGCGCTTCATAGTCTGTGCTTAGCTTTGTTACATTGTTCGATACATCTGAACAGTGAGTGAGGTTTCATATAATAGCTTATTTATATGTATAATACTTAAAGTGCAATAAAGGGGTTGAATATAATTATATTGTTTGTGAATATAAAATACAAATTCAATCAAAATATTTAAACACAATATTAATTGCATTCATATAAGATGTAGCCCCAGAACGAGTGGGGTATTAACGGAGTCGTACGACTAAATTCATTGTTTATATAATTATTGAGTGTTGAGCTCTAGCTCGTTTGAGGGATCTTCGCACGAAGAGCATACCCTTTATGCCTTCTGTAAGATATAAGTCACCTTGGTTTTTTAAATTTCAATTAAAAGTATAATTTATAAATACCTTTAGTTTGTTGTAAGGGTGAGATATAGACTTCATCAGACCTGGGTGTTGTTGTGGTCAACTTGTACTGAAGAATGTTTTCCGGAAGTCTTCTTTTGGCGATACTGTTGTCAATCGATTCGATGCAAACAATTAATACAATAATTGTCACAAAAATCTTAATTGAATTCATTCTTATAAACAGTTTATAATATTCAGCTGAATATCAAACAAAATAAGTTTTGACAATAAACTCAAACATATGTACAAATGCGGATCAGAATGTGTAGGACTAACTACAATATGCAAGAACTATGTAGTTGCTATGTAGGAATGGTTAGTACCAGAGTACCAGTGCTGCTTTTTCTAATGATTCCAATTCAAAGAACGCCAAATTCGAGCGAAATTTTATGTTATTTTTTATACGAAATAACTATTTATTGCATAATATTCAGTAATTTATGTATTTGTTTGGCTTCAGACAAATCCAATAAAATATTATATCTTTTCATTCAATACCAGTGCCTATAAACTGAATGAAATATTGATATTAGTGTAGTTTCGGAATAAAGAATATTGTGCAGGGTCATTCATGAATGCACTTGTATTTTCATATATACTGTACAATATCCAATGTAATGTGTTTTTATATGTTTATGTGCAAGTTTACATCAGTTCTATGATTATAAGGATAATGACTGCAAAATATAATGCATACACCCTTGAGCACCCCTTCTTTAATACTTTTAAGTGAGTCTTAGAAAATAAAATATTCGTTTGAATTGTTTTTCTTTCAGTAAAATAGAATTTTAGGGATCAATGAAATGAGCTTTTGCTAATGTGCTCTGAAGTTCCGATAGGATTGTAAGCAAGCTCAAATAAATGCACTTTTCTTATAAACTATTGTAAAGAGAATTTAATGCAAATCCCATTTAATTGATTGTATAATATATTTATAGAAGATTTTTGTCATAACATTATAGGAATTATGTAAGCAATCCATAGATATATTGCTCTTAGAGTGCATTTACTTTTTGAAAAATAATTTATTCGGAATAATATTTACGACTAAATAGCATACAATAACTCCTTCTATACTTTTGAATATCAATTAATTTTCAATTCATTGCAATTATATTACGTAACAGAACTACTCTGTTATTAATATTATATTTGAATATTATTATCGAAATACTGGTTCAATTTGAAATTTTTCTGAAATTTGAATTAAATAATAGAAATGAACAGAATTTACGTATTATTTATAAATTTTCTGTTATTTAACAAAAATGGACTTAAGATTAGAAACAATTATTAATAATAACATTATAAGGAAGTCATATAAGTTATGAATACAGGTTCACAGTATTGGTTCAAATTATTATCTTTTCATTCCGTAAGTCAATTGATTTTTTTATCTTCTATACCAAATATGCTAGTTGCAATATTGCATAGTTCAGTTAAAAACCTAGTTTATCTGAATTTATTGGGAAGAATGAAGTATTTCATTTGTTTTTACAATATTTTTTTTACAAATTTTTCCATGATTATAACTTCAATTGAGCCCTGGATTAGATTAAATCAAATTCTAAAAAAAATATGAAATTCAATAATCATTGAAATGGTTTCACAACAATCACATGAATCCTATCGAAGGAATTATATTCCATCTGTTTTGTTGAATATCAACTAAGTTTATACACTCTAACCAAGGTCATTGTTTGCTTCGAAACAATATCGATCATTATCTGCAAATGCAAACTACTGTATGATATGCTGTTATAAAGTGCAGTCTTTTATAACCCTATTGCACAGTTAGCATCATGTTCATGTTTTGCTGTGGCCGTTCTAAGAATGTAACATGCTTAATTAACAATATTAAAAATTGATTGCTCCTAAACCTTATTTATATTTGATATTTTTGGCAAATCACACTGGGTCATCCTAGAATTTACCCACTCATAGAAAGTATAGATAATTGTCTGATAGAGAGCACAAATAAATTAATAATAATAGAAAACAAGAGTTTATTTAAATTATTTAATTTTATGCTCACAACTGATAATCATAAGTCAAATGACTATAAACTTATTGCTATTATATAAATATTGAATAAATAAACTTATTTTGAAATCAGAGAAGAAAATGAATTATTTGTAACCATTAGAACAATTGGATTCAATTTTAAATATAAACACTTGAATTGTTTTGAATTATCCGTTAGATCCGACTGAATGAACGAATATTATATGTGTTTCTGAATTATGCGAACGAATCATATTTTTCAAACTAATAGATAATAGAAATCATTTGAAAAGCTGTCGAACAAAATGTGGCCGAAGTTTAAAAGTTTTCTTAGATTTGTCTCATTATTGAGAGTCGAAGTGTTTATGTATTTGACGGCTCTTAGTGTGTATGTCCGGAACACACCTCTGGATCTACTAATTCAGGACAAGTTGTGTCGCAATAAATACCATTTGAACGAAACGTTTTGCTATGATTTGCCATCGATTACAGAAAATCATACAAATTATGAATACAAGAGTCAAATATTGTCGGAAGCAGTTGAGTACAATATGTACCAGAATATTATTACATACCTGCCCGGTATACCCTGGGCATTGTTTTTGGGAGCTTGGATCGATAAATACAATAACGGGAGGAAAGCTATATTCATAATCGGTTCGTCCACTCAATGCTTGGAAGCGTTCATTAATCTATTGAATGCCTACTATTTTGAATCGGGTCAGTCTTATGGGTTAATCGAGTTAAGCCAAATCAATATTAGAATAAAATTATTTCTAATATTTATTATTGAATGAAATTTTGCAAAAAATAAATAATTGTCTATTAATCAGATGTAAAATGGATTCTCTTATCGTTCATACCGTACACACTGTCCGGATCGATGACCTGGAGTACAGCCTATTCCTATGTGGCGGCCACTACTCCTCTGCACTTAAGGGCTTTGAGAATCACTATTCTTGAGACTACTATTGCTTTGGGTTTGTTTATGAACAGAGATGCGGAAAATTAGTCAGAAATTCTGACTCTTTTTTTGTAACTTGGTGCTTTTAACTTGGTCAAATTCCATATTTAGATAAATTGACCTGAGTTCAAAGCATGCCTAATCCGCATCTTTGGTTAACCCCTGTATTAATTAAGAATTAATTCAATGAAATTATTCATTTTCAAACTGACAGCTCATTTGACGGGAATCTTATTATACGGACAGCTAATCAATATGAGTCCAGTCGGCGCTAACGGACAGTTGCATAACAATGCGCTCATATTCTTCATAAGCTGTTTGAGCGCACTGTTAGCATTCATTTGGTCAGTATTTATGTTGAATCAGGAAAAGGATAGAAAACTATTTGAACGGAGTTTTTGTGACAATTATCAGATGAATGAAGAAGAAGACAATAAATATGAAGTGAAGAACAGAAGACATGCTTTGAAACTATTGTTTGACTTCAATAACATTAAAGAAGTTTTCATAACATTAGTGAAAACTCGTCCCAACTTTGGAAGAGCACAGATATGTCTGACGCTCTCAGGAATATTCTGCTACCTATTTGTCCTGATGTCAGTGCCGTCATTCCTATTCCAATTCGTGGAGAAGACATACCACTGGGACGCACAGGTATTCAGTTATTGGGGTGCAGTCGGACTCATTGCCAATTGTATTGTTATACTGACTATAACTCCACTTCTGCTTAAGGTTTGAATGCTTTGATTGTTTAGGAATTGTTTGATATTTTATTCAATTCATTGAACAGGTATTCAGAATCAATGATATGCTTCTGTCGTCTATCGGCTTCTCTGGTCTAATGTTACAAATGATAGTTTTGGCCGCAATTCTCAGTCCAACCGGTTATTACATATCCATAGCCATGAGTTGCACGACTTGGATGGCAGACATTGGCCTTAAGTCTCATTTATCCAAAACAGTTTCGAACCAAGAATTGGGCAAAATATTCACTTTATTGACAGTAATCGACGGAATAGTACCACCGATTGCGTCCTCAATCAGTGCCAACATATTTAAGCTGACAATCGATTCCAAACCCGGAATGAGTTTCGCGTTATTAGCAATCGTTTGCTTAATTGCAATCATTATTAATATTGCAATCAATCGCTTGAATAGAATTCAAATTAATTCTGAAGTCAATAATGAATCTCAATATGAAAGTCGTGTCAATACTATTGAATAGGGATGACCAGTGGCCACATCAACAATTTGAAAAGCCCTGATCATCCCTGTATTGATTAGAAATATTAAGATATACAGTATTTAAAATATTATATTAAATAAATTTTGATTTAATATTAATTATAATTTTCGTATTAAAAAAAGTATTTTTTTAAGTTTTTATTGTTTTTACAAAAAAATATTAAAAATTATATAAAAATATTAATTCTTTGAAATATTATCGATTGATATATTAATGGATAACTCTTACTCTACTTGACTATACAACCCATTTAAACCAGGGGCAATTTATTCTTGCAACACATTTAAATTCGGAATAATATTTATGACTAAATAGCATACAATAACTCCTTCTATGCGTTTGAATATCAATTAATTTGTTATTACATTACATAACAGAAATGAGTCATTTGAAATGACCCACTCAATTGTTGAATAGACTAGAAACAATCATGAATACCCACCTACATTGTAGGTCCTGTAGTATTGATAAAATTGGCACAGTTCAGATTGAAGATTGAACTTTCATTCTGTGAGTCAATTAATTTTAAATCAATATTTTTTGTTACAAATAATTGACAAATATTTGCATTATTTGTATAATTTTTTAAAAGCTGACTTGTTGATCATTTTATCATGATAATTATGAATAAAGATCAGTTTCATTTTGTTATCAGGATAAGCTATATTTTTAATTATAATAGCAATTATTTTCGAAGTAAATGTCTAAACAATATAATCAATGAAAATGGTTTGACATCTATTGAAGTACTTATACATGTATTCCATCTGTTTTGCTAGAATTGAACTAATATTTATAAAAGTTCATATATTTTCATCAAGGTTGTCAAGTTCTTCGAAACAATATTAAAAAAATTATCAAGTTCATTTCATTTGTATTGAATCTATTCATCTAAATATCTTGCCATCCATTAAATTCCTGACTGCTTCCAATAGATTCTTGAGCATTCTCCTCTTGTCAAACCAGGGCGATTTTTTCGATTTTCGATTATGAGTCATTTTGCTTGATTACTTGGCTATTTCAGTTATAGACACCTAATACTTATATTATGTTTTCACTTCATCTGTGTAGATTTTAAAAAAAAAATTAACACAAGACTACAGTACGGGTGCTATTTTGCAATACACACAATTGGACTGAATAAACGGAAATTTAGAGAACATTTCTTATCACAAGTTAAATATTTTATATACAATTTGTGTGGCCTTCAGATACAATGCTATTCAGAATATTATTCAAATATTAACAAAATTTCTCTTTTAATATAAAATTTAAACAATTTATTAAAAACTAATAATTAAAATGTTGGATAAATTAACGAAATTTTTGAAATTTGTTTCACTTTTAAAAGTGGAGGCATTTATGTTAATAATAGCATTCAGTTTGTATTTAAAGCGAACTCCAGTCGAAGTCCTAATTCAGGACAAGTTGTGTCAAAATAATTATAATTTTAGTCAAAAGTTTTGCTTTGATTTGCCGTATTTGGAGTCAAACAATACTAACTATGAATACAAAAGCAAAATATTAGCCCAAGTCGTCAAATATAATATGTACCAGAGTATCATTACATATGCGCCTGCAATTATTATCCCATTATTCGTGGGCTCCTGGATCGACCGGTATGAGCATGGTAGAAAAGTTATTTTTATTGCCGGCTCACTTACGCATTGTACGGAAGCGTTGATTATATTTTTAAATTCATATTATTTCGATTTAAGTGAGTCTTTGAAACAAATATTTAATGTCTGAAAAAGTATGAAATTATACTTTTGCTTAATATTGGTTTAGACGTGAATTTCATACTTTTGGCATACATTCCAAATACACTGTCCGGACCGATGACATGGGGAACGGCGTATTCATACGTTGCGGCCACTACTCCACCAAATATGAGAGCTTTGCGAATGACTATTATGGAGACGACTATAGCTGTGGGTATGTATACAGAAATGTAAACCAATCTTAGTTTCTCTGATCTTTTGAACCGATGAAAAAATTATCTGAAATGTCAGTCTGAATGAGATATCGATTGAGAAATACAATTACAGAATGAAAGCAAACATTTCGATAAATTTCTATTCAGTAATCCAAGTGATAATTGAATATTTAAATATTTATTTGCAGCCAATCTGATCGGAACGGCGGCATCGGGTGCTCTAATTAACAGAAGCCCTGTATTTGTGTTGGGGAGACAACAGTTGCATAACTACGGAATCATATTCTTTATAAGCAGTTTAACTGCATTTATAGCATTCATTTGGACAGCATTTTTGATTAATCAAAGAAAGGATAAAAAACTATTTGAAGAAAGTTTTGGAATTAAAGATCAAAATAATGAGACACAAGAAAAAGAGGAAGAAGTACTTCAAAGCGGTAGAGAGGGTAGAAATGCCTTCAGATTACTGTTTGACTTAAATAATATCAAAGATGTGTTCATAACGTGTGTGAAAATCCGACCTAACTATGGAAGGGCTCAGATATGGTTAACTCTCTCAGGAATATTCTGCTACTTATTCGTTATGATGTCTGTGCCGTCATTTTTATTCCAATTTGTAGAGAAAGTATACCATTGGGACGCACAGGTATACAGTTATGTGGGATCTGTTGGGCTCATTGCAAATTCTATATTCATTCTGACTGTGACTCCACTTCTGATTAAAGTATAAATAAATTATTTTAAAATTATTTAATAATAATAATAATTATTAAACATTTAATGAACAGGTATTCAGAATCAATGATATGCTCCTGTCGTCTATCGGCTTCTCTGGTCTAATGTTACAAATGCTATTTTTGTCCGTAATTCTCAGTCCAACCGGTTATTACATATCGATAGTAATGAGTTGCACGACTTGGATGGCATCGATTGGTCTAAAAAGCCATTTATCGACAGTTGTTTTGCCGACAGAATTAGGAAAAGTCTTTACTTTATTCACAGTTATGGACGGAATAGCGCCGACAATCGCCTCAACAATCAGTGCCAATATATTTAAGCTAACAATCGATTCAATACCCGGAACATGTTTTGCACTCTTAGCTATGGTTTGCTTAATTGCAATCATAATTAATATAATTATTTCATATTTAAATAATAATAGGAATTTCTCTAAAACTTGTCCTGAATCTCAACTCTAATCAATTGATTTATTTGTTTTTGAAAAAAATTTATTCTCAATTTGAATCTTCAAATATTTGTATATTCTGTATATTTTTTTTGTGTTAATGCAAATAAATTTTTGATACGTTTTTTTTCATTAAATTTTAATTCTGTTTTACACTTATGTCTGATTCATATAGCCTGACAGAGCTCTTCTGGCTATCACTGATCACATCCTTATCAGTCATTACTTTCAGATATCATAGCATTTTTGATTTCATAACACAGACTATCTGTAATGAACTCTTATTTAATCACTTCATACTAATAGCTATTTTTCATTAATTTTGTTTTATATGAAAATAAAATAAAATAAATTTTCAAAAGTAAATAAATGATAATTATTTGCGATAATGTCTCAAAATTTTTAAGGTTTAATTAAATTCAATATTTCTGAATAGAATTGATTCATATAAACGGAAATATTATGCAATTAAGTCCGTCTACTGTATATTCAATTAAAACATCCAAGGTCTGGTCTTAGACTGTTTTGCCTAACAGATCCAAACAGTGTTAGGACTGTGTTATATACAGTTTTTATTATAAATATCGATTGTTTTGCTTATAATTAAACTTAACTATTGATAAGATTAAAAGTCAATCAATTAAATACTTGAATTACTCACAAAAGTAACCTAATAGATTTCACCCACCCAGGTGGGACATTGTTATCAACTATGTCTAACATTATTTTACAATATCTCTATTCCTTTCACTTTTTCTCAATTTTACGATATTTTAAACTAAATTAAATTTATTTTTATTTTATGTCTTCTGAATACAGAATTTTATTTTAAATCCATTGAAATATCTAATCAATAATCTTCACAATTATTGTACAATTTTTTTATTGTTTTATTTTTGTATCTGAATATAATTCAAAAAATCAAACCATTCGATGAACTCAAACAATCGTTTCTGTAATTAGAGTACAATTCATTTGTTTCAGTGAAATACACTTAATATAAGTCATATCTATATTAAATTCTGCTCTTTTCAAATCACATTATTTTCATAAATTAATTGATATTCAGTTTTAGATAAAATATTTCGCAATTAATAATCAGTTGATTGAAAATAGTTATAAAATAAATTATACTGACTATCAGTGTCACAACATTTTAATGTCTTATGCTTTTGATACTCATTTGTTTCGCAATCATAAGCACTGGTTATGTATTCCAGACATTATTCTGGAAACCATGCAATCAGTGTAACTCAAAAGTAATTCCTCACAAAAGAGGTGAACTGAAGCCAAACCACATCTGGAGTCAAACTAAAGCATAAATTTTCATTTTTATTTTGATTAGAGGAGTCAAAAGATTTCTGGTCTAGCTCAAAGTGCATGTCATGACTTGACATAATATTTTTATTTTTTAAAATAATTTTTACCACGATCAAACAGTATATATGAAATATGTATAAAGATCAATTCTAAATATTAAAATTATTCTTCTTTATTCTTGAATTTCAAACTTGGTTTACAGATAAAGTATATGGGATATTTTAATTATTTTTTTCACTAACTATACATATATGAAAGAGGAATCAATAGTTGTATAAAATATTTATAAAAACAATTTTCTTGTGACGGGAAAAGTAGTTTCAAAAATATAAATATTATTTTGATAGTGTTGCCAAAGAGTACCCAAAAGTATTATGAGTTTATTTATAAGCTGTGTTCATCAAGTACAGTTTACCCTAAAATACTAGTTACTCTTTGGCAACACAGAATTGGACTAACTATTCACTCTATTCATAGTTATTGACGGAATAGCGTCGACAGTCGTTCAAACAATCAGAACCAATATTTTTAAGCCAAAACTCAATACAATTTCGTTAACAATTTGCTTAAGCATTAATAAAACTCTTTAATATTCAAATATATTAAGTCTTTCTCTAATCAAAGTAAACAAAAGGTCTTTACTGTCAGTTATTATTTTATTATATTTTACAGATTATGGAAAAAATTCCAAAAAAATAAAGACAGGTATATTTTTCCTATTATTCAATTTTCATGTATAAAACAAAAGTAAAAGCATCTCAACTAATCTTAACTTACAGCAAGTCTTCTCTTCTGTATTTTTCACAGAAAATTCCCTTAAATATCAACGTTTTTGTCATTATATCCATTCAATTATCTATTATTTAATACTTGAGTAAAGGTTTGTTTTTATTTAATAAAAGCTTTGACTTATTGAGGATTAATATATAATTGATATGATATGAGTTGTATAATAAATCTCTATTATGTTATACATCTACTGTATATCGTAATCATGTAGTCTGAAAGTGCTCTACACTTTCAATCAGTGATCACATCCTCTATCAGTCGTTACTTTCCGATTGCATGACATTAATCACAGTCTGTGTTAAAGTCTATAACCGGTTAATCAGTATATATGCACTTAATAGTCATTTGTCACTAATCTAGTCAACTATTATATAATTATATAATGATATAATATAATGAAAATTAATTAAAAACAAGTAATTAAATGACATATCGTTGCGATAATTCTCCAAAAATCTGTTTTTAAGGAATTCTTGACTCAAAATATTCTGAATAGAGATTATTGATTTGGACTGAGAATTATGTAATATCTTTCACAGATATTCAATGTCAATGCCATACAAATTCGGTATCCAAGGGCTTGAATACATTTTGCCTAAAAAGCATATTTTTATCAACTGCTCTGGTGCGATTGAAGGTTAGGCGCTTTTACAAAGTAGACAAAACATATGATTAAATATAATCATTATCTTTAAGTTAAACCGAATGTGATATTCAATTAAACAGTTATTGTTGTGAAGACCAGTTTTATAAATTGGTTAACACATATACAGTCAGACTATTTATAAAATTTATTTTAGTGTCAAAACATTTCACACATCAGATGTTTAGGGCTTTTTATAGATTGTGAACAAGTTTTTTCATAGATATATATATATATCAACAGAAAGTATGGAATAATAATAAAAAGTTTGTAAATCTTATTCAAGTGATAGACAGACTTACTGAGTGAGTGAGGGATTAGAAAAATGTGCGAAAGACTGAAACGGTTTTTGAAATTTGTTTCACTGCTAAGAGTGGAACCATTTATGATAATACTGGCCGCCAGTGCGTTCTTGAGGAAGACACCGCTGGAAGTGCTGATTCAGGACAAGCTGTGCAGAAATGTGTACGATATGACTGAAGACTTTTGCGTACAATTGCCGTATTTGAAGGACAATGAGCCCAACCACGACATTAAGATCAAGATCTTGTCTGATGCGGTCACATATAACATGTATCACACCTGGATCACAATGGCACCGGGCATAGTCTGGTCTGTATTTCTAGGCTCTTGGATGGATAAGTACATTCACGGCCGGAAAGCTATTTTCATAATCGGTTCACTCACTCAGGCAATAGAGGCGGCGATGAATGCATTCAATTCTTATTACTTCAATAGCAGTAAGAATTCTAATATAAAACTTATACAGAATTTATTGATATTTACTTTATTATACTTTTGAATACAAATATTTATTTATACTTTTCTAATATTAGATATAAATTGGATTTTGGTTTCATTCATACCGTACACACTATCCGGTGCGATGACATGGACTACCGCTATATCATACGTGGCCGCCACTACACCCACACGATTGCGGACAATACGGATGACAATTCTTGAAGTATTACTGGCTATCGGTATGTCGTCTCTAATCCATTCACAACTAATTCAAATATAATTTATAACTAATTTATAATTACTGTACGAACAGCACAACCATTGGGCGTATTCTTCTCGGGTCAGCTTATTAACGACCCGCCCATCTGGTGCAACGGACAGTTACACAATTACGGCTTCATATTCTTTATGAGCAGTTGCGGTGCTTTTATAGCATTCCTTTGGGCCGTCTTTGTAATTGACCAGCAAAACGACCATGATCAATTCGAAGAATATTTTAGCGAAGATTTAGAAATTCTGAAAAAAGCAAAACCTTTTGAAAATGATTTCAATAATAACAGGAATAATAATAATAATATAAATAAATACAAAAACATTCACCCGTTAAGACTGCTGTTTGACCTGAGCAATGTCAGGGACATAATTAAAACATGTGTTAAAAAGCGATCAAACTTTGTACGGGAACAGATTTGGCTGGTCATCGGGGCAATGTTCTGCTGCTACTTCTTATGGAAAGCACCGGAAGCCTATTTATTTCAGTTCGTAGAGAAGATATACCACTGGGACGCAGAGATATATGCGCTGATCAGTTCCATAGGAATGTTAGGCAACTCTCTGGTCATTATATTCGTAACGCCTGTACTCATAAAGGTTTGCAAAAACTCTAAAACTTTTTTCAAACATTATTTATCACAAAATTATTCTAAAAACTCGATTTTTATGTGTGGAACAGGTGTTCAAACTTAATGACATGTTTTTGGCAACCATTGGATTCTGTGGTCTATTCTTAAATATGATAGCCTTGGGTGTAGTGCTGACGCCGACCGGCTATTTCATATCACTGTTCGTCAACTGTTTGTCCACTTTAGGGCCAATCGGGTATAAAACCCATTTATCCAAAATAGTAGAGCCGTCAGAATTGGGTAAAGTGTTCACATTGATGGCTGTAATAGACGGCACGGCACCAATACTCGCCGCATCAGTATTCACAATATTATTTGAGCAGACAATCGACTCGTCTATTCCGGGCACTTGTTTTCTCGTATTAGCTGTGATAGCAATCATTCCTATAATGATTGCCATAACTATAGACTATATAAACATAAGTAAAATCAAGAATAATCTGATGGAAGGATTCAATAATGATTTCAAACCTAAGATCAAGACTAGTAATAAATATACAGACGATTTAGAGAAATGTCAATCGACAAGCAGGTCATCTGATGAATATGAGCAATTTCATCATACATGCAGCCAAGAGATGCCTTGATCATTATGAAAATTAACAAAAATATTACTTAATTATCACACATTATTTATAGTGAGGCTCATATTTTAATTTTTCCAAAAATTCATTGCAAGCATTCATTTGTAACATTGTGCCCAATAAATAAAGTTTACATTAATTTGTTGTTAATTTTAAATATTATTTAAATTGTTATAAATTATGTTCAATAAAACAAATTATTTATGAATTCCCACAAATTCTGTGTAGATCCATCCCGATAATCAATCTAGATAATTGAGCCCTGGTTTATACAATAGCAAATCTATTAAATATGAACGATAATTTTTTTCCTTATGTATTATCAATGCACTTATGGAAATAATTGGATTATATAATATATTAATATAATATGATTTATATTGTATTTATACACTTACAGTGCATATGATTTATTGATTAGATTATTACTTAAACCGTATTTTGTTAACTATTTATTGCAATAATTGAATGAACATAACAGAGAAGGAAACGACAGAACTAAGGAAAGTGAAAAGAAATTTACAGTCAATTGTGAAGATATTCCAAGCCTTATAGTGACTGTTGGAATGACAAGTCATTATTTGCTGCACTAATAATATCTTATAATTAGTGTCTGTATTATAAGAGCGATTAAAATTAGATTTATTCAAATGGACTAACAATTCATTAGCTGTCGGTCTCCGACACTGAAAGCTATTCAAAGATATTAAATAAAACAAATTAAACATTTGTATCAATGAATATTCAAAAAAGTAATGAAACATAGATTTCATGTCTGAATTGTTTTCGTGATCTATAGAGATATGTGTTATACGAAAACAGGTCGACACAAATGATTCGCAAAACCATAGAAATGGCAAAAGACCCAAATTCTTATTAACCGATTCCTTCATAGTCTGAATATTCAGCAGTTTTTGGAGTAAGTCTTCATAAATGTCGATATTCTTTACGGATATTAAAGCAAAATCTCTTCTATTGAAGAATTTTTTATAAATATTTGTCTCAATTGAATTTATTGTATAACAAATATTGATTAGAAGTAGTTGTGTGGCTATAAGCCATCCGAAACAGTTTGTGGTCCAGATTAGTTTTTTGAAACTCATTGTCAAGTCTTGTGCAAAGTTGAGCCAGAAAAAGACCCCGCTGTCTACTGCCACGACAATAGTCCAGACAATCAAAAATGTTTTGTTTAATAATTTTCTTTCTTTATTCTGAGAATCTATTATTATATTCGACAGAATATTCTTTATTTTGTCAAACTTTATGTTGAAATATACGAAACCAATGATTATAAACCAGGCTTTTAAGTGATAGGTCAGTTGAAATAAATTTGATTTTGGTTTCTCCTTCACTGCCAAATGAAATGTAATATAAATGAAGAATAGCATCGATGCAAAAGTTTTTGTGCGAACCATATAATTGAGAATATTTTTTAAACAGATTTTTCTTTTACCCGTATAAACAGAATTGAAGCCAAAAAAATGAAAAACTATTGAAAACGGATAATAATTTGAAAAAATGTCAAAATCAGACATGTTTTCCACTGAACAGAAACAAAAATAGAATTTCAATATTCTTGAGAGAATATTTGACAAATATTATATTATTTGTTCAGTACTATTGAGTAATCAATATTTCATTTCATATATTCTTATTATTCATTAAATGTAAACATAATATTCAAAAATGCTTTCATTATAAGTAACACTTTATTTGCATTAAGACTAGTATTATATTTACTGAAAGAAATGTTAGATTTGAAAGAAATAAATCAGCAATGAAACAATGTTAGCTTTTAGTGGGTTTCTATAGCTATACTTAAAACTACTTGGGCTCAATTGTTTATTCTTTCATATTTTCGTTGTAATATACGGAATAAGAAATTCTTGTAAATATTGCAAAACAGGTATAAATACTGACAGCTATATACAGCTGCTGTACAGTACAGTATATGCCCTTTTATAGATGAACTTGTTATTATTATACATTGATATACTGTACGCGTAAGTTTGACACAAGAATCGACGGGGGTGATCGATTACAGAATTAATTCAAAAGGTGTAGACATAAAGTAAATGACGCAGGAGTAATCAGTGATAGACAAGGGCAAAAGGGGACTAAAATCTCCTAGGACTTTGACTGAGGCATACCCCCATCTGTTTAATGTGAATCGATAGAACCCCTCGGTTTTGTCGCGGAGCGACAGACCCCCCCCCCTTGAGCCGAAGCTGAAAATTGGAAACGAAAAATTTGACCCGTTTTACAAATGATAGGAAAAAAATAAGCTAATATCAACTGAAAAACTGTCTATTAGTTTCTAAACTCCTAAGAGTAAAGCTAACTGTTCATCTGTTCATCTGTTCATTAATCCTCTTTAGTATAGATTCTTCTATTGATTCTTATTATAGTTTTAGTGTAAAAGCTTTCTAATACTCATTTCAGTCGCTTCAATGTCATGAGTCATGACTACAGTATATAAAAGACAAATAATGATACAATTTATTACAAAACAAAATTGATGTTTGTTTTAAGTTAAAACAATTTGTCCTGATCAATGATCATCCTAAATAATGTGGCTCTAATACCTGTATAACATGTTTTGTAATAAAAGTAAATCTTTTAATACATTATATCTTCGGATACTTTATTATTTAATCTATCTTGATTAATTGATTAGACAAATACAAGCAGGTTATATTAGAGGTTCTGTACATTATTTGAAGAAAAAATTCATTTCAAACAGAATATATAAGAAAGAGCCTTGCACTATTTAATCGGGAGAATCAAAGATCTATTAGATTTTAAAATCAGATTTTCTTTTGTAGTTAAAAATTGATTAATTTCTTAGAAAACTTGTGATTTGCATGTAATCCGATTCGTCTTTTATAAGGATTACTTCAAAAGCTTTGAATTATTCGTATTTCAATTATTTTCAATTCATGTCTTCTGAAGACTTATATATTATTTTTTTTAAATTTCAAAATATTTGCAAACCTTATTAATAGCTCAGGAATTAAATCGATTTTTGGTTTATCTTTTAGACTAACTTTAATTGAGATGTCGTTAAGAATTACATTGTTTAAAGATTTGAAAACTCGATATTTTAGCTGAAGTCGTTTTATTTGAAAATACTCTATAATATTATATAAAGTATTTTTAAGCAATTATTTTCTACAGTTTTCATCAGTTGTGACAGAATTTTACGTCACATCTACTCTATTGTCTGAGACTCTGATTGTACAATAGAAACACTGATTTGCAGAGATGACTATATCAAACAAAATATTACTGAAATACTACTAAAATAGTCATCTCTGCAAATCATGTTTCTATTGTACAGTCACAGTCTCACACATTATTTCAGTTATAGCATAAATTGGTGCCAGGTCTGATGCTTGCATTATTAAATCAATGTCTAATAAATTTTTCATATTTTCTTAATGTATTCTTTATGTAAGTCAATATAAGGTTTGTTTAATAAAAATTTTAAATTAATATAATATATTCTATTGTAGTTATTAATAAGCCCAGGGCATTCGGAATATTCATTTCGATTTATTATTCAGTAATTCTCTTATATTGAATATAACAAATGATATTAATTTTATAATTATATAGAAACTCAAATAATTTAAATATAAATATAAAGAAAAATTCATAAAATTGAGCCAAAGAAGGCCAATCAGTATTTCTGTTGCTAACCCTATTGTAAAACTGGGTCCGAATGTACACTATTCAGTACTGATTTCTGGCCATTTCATTTTGTTTAGCCGGAAAGCCTCATTGCCGTATGTTTACAAAAGTATGTTAGCCAGAGTATGTAGAAGTACTTTTGTAAACATACGGCAATGAGGCTTTCCGGCTAAACAAAATGAAATGGCCAGAAATCAGCACTGATGTCAGTCTAAAAATAACTATCACTGAAACTATGCATTATTATGATTGCGTACTTTTGATTTGCATAGATATTAGTGATCCTGGTATTAATATTAATAATATTTTAAGCTTCCATACAGTTCTATCCGCTTAACTATTAAATGGATTTTACTGTCAGATTAATTACAGTATAGATCGGGGGAATGCTTCGTTAGGTGTCTTAGGATACCTAAGCATATTGCAGCAACTTATTGGTCTCCTGATAGCCACCTTATTGCTCTGGCTGAGATGAGGCAGCACTAGCTCACACCTACAATATTATACATTTCTCAATTGTCCCGATCTATAAATTAATGCTAAATTAATCCATTAATGCCTTGAGCGCGAGCCGTGTCAGCGGCACATAAGCTAAAACTACGTAACTGGCCATCTGTGCAGGCATTATAGGAATGTAAAGAATTAATGGAAAAATTCTTTTGCTTTATAAAATTGGAAGTATAATAGAAATCAAAGGTATTATACTATTGAATATATTTTCAAAATAGTTCACAGAGTATATCGAAGGCATAAAAAGTGTCGAAAACTATTTTAAGCTCAGAATAAAATTCTATCAAAAATCAAAACATTAGAAATGAAATTGTATTCCAAGCAAAAGATTTTCCCGGCATTTATGAGTCTTTCAATGAAAAATAAAAATTAAATATATATTTTTCAAAAAAAGATTATTTAATTTCATAGCATTCGCATCAAAGCTGAACCACTGAACCAAAGCATTAAAGAGTCCGTCACTGACTGTACAACTAAACACTGATTGTCAGAGATGACAGTTTTGATCACAAATTATTTCACTTATAGTTTCAATGTTTTCTTCGATGCCTTCTCTTCTCTTCAGATCTGTGTTCTATCTGTACAGTCACTGATGGACTCTTAGGTTCAATTTTGATCAAAGCTTTTTCAAAGACTGATTTGAAAAACAAAAAATATATTTTTCAATCACTTGACTGACTATTACATCAATATTATGACTACATTTACTGATATAATCCAGGCTCTAAAAAAAGGAGAACATAATAATTGTATAGCAAGGCTAATAAAAAGCAGATGTAACTTGATTATTTTGAATTATTAAAGCTTTTGTATAAATAGGAAAGAGATTATTATTGAAGGAATAATATTTTTATTGAGTTGTTTGAAACTCAATTCTGTCATTATTGGATCAAGTTACAATTTGAAATGATTTTTGTTTGAAATTCTAGTAATTATTGGAAAAAATAAGAATAATATTGAGTGGGATTGAGAGCTGAATTAAAGGCTTTCACAAATAGCTTGGTATAAATAAATCTGTGTTAAATCGATTGTACGATTTTCACTAAAATTGAGCCAAAATTTCAATTGTATTGAATTCGGCTATACTGGCAGAGATGGCGAAGGGGGGTCTAGCCAAAATACCCCCCCTAGGTTTGAAAATCAGCAAAATACCCCCCTAAGTTTTGACGAGGCGAGGGACTTTTTGCTCGCTACCTATACCGAAATGGCCGATTTTTAACGAATACGGCTAAATTTAGCTTAAATTCAACAAAATTAAGCTTAATTTTAGTGAATTAATGCTAAATTGTGCTAAATTAAGCCAAAATTGGTTGAAATTCGGTCAAAATCGGCCATTTTTGACTTTAAACGTCATTTTTTCGCCATTGTGGCGGCCATCTTGCTTTTCGAAAATACCCCCTAGACCCCCTAGGTTTTTAGGAAAAATCCGCCATTTCACCCACCCCCTAGACCGCCTCCTCCTAGAGCCGTCGAGCTTCGTCATCTCTGCTATACTGGATAACTGGAACAAAATACAGGAAGGGTCAAAGCTACAAATGTTGGTTAACTTCTGACTTTTTTCAATTCTGTTCAGGCTATTGTAATTCAGTTTATTTGACAACTTTTTGATTACATTTGAATATTTGCCTCCATTAAGAATAGAATTAACTCAAGCTCAAATTGCATGACCAACCCAGATAAACCTAAAATATCATTAGTTTGACCTATCTTATTTCCTATGTTGTTACATGATTTTACAATTTTTATCTCTAATTTTAAAACAATTGCAGTTCAATGTGAATCCAATCAATACTGTACTAACCAGAGCTCGAATATTAAATATGGAAGGATTGGATCGAAAAGTAATTATCTATCATGATTCATGATTCATCTTACATTATCCTTGCTGACATAGCTTTTAGATTTCAATCTCTTTTTTATTCATAACTTCTATCGATTTATTTTTCCATAATTTATACAAAGTATCCAAATGTAAACCGAATTAATTGAATTTTTAATCAAATCTGAAAAAATGAATTATTCTGAAGAGCAGGGTCGCCAAAGAGAGGGGTAATATCAAAATATCTTAAGATTTCAAAATAAACAGCTGTTTTGATGAATTCTCGATCCCATGTCCAAGGTTTAAAAGTAACGTTGTTCTTAATTTTATGAATTTGACCTTTACATAAAATAAAAAATTATTGAATGGCACAGGTACATTGCACAGGAGCCACCGATATTGCGCATCTCAGCAGTACAGCGTAGTTTTTCAATCGATAAACAAA
The DNA here is from genome assembly GCA_034693305.1 of Eueremaeus valkanovi. Taxonomy (NCBI): domain Eukaryota; kingdom Metazoa; phylum Arthropoda; class Arachnida; order Sarcoptiformes; family Eremaeidae; genus Eueremaeus; species Eueremaeus valkanovi. The sequence continues at coordinate 21,032 of JAQIWA010001078.1, forward strand.
CTATGAAAGCAGAAAATTAAGCAAATATTTAAAGTAAAATATTTTATAATAAAATACTTAAAATTTTGTTGATTTCCAAACCGAAGAGATATCAGGCATCGGCAAAGATCAAAGATCATATATTTTCGATGCAAATTAGCTTAAGAAGAGATAGTCTTTGAACAAATTTAATTTATCATGACTGAGTGACCTGGATATTTGCATCATTAAATATTAACTTTCGCAATACTATTCGATTTCAGTCATTACTGTATTGTCTAATGAAAGTGTATTCAATTTCATTAGAATATGCTTTTAGTCTTTGAATACAATCTATTGTCAAAGATGAATGAAAATAAAACTCTGAGAGTAATGTATTCTTCACTGCCAACACATACTGAACCTGAATTT